>JASXSY010002386.1:0-69233 GCA_034509805.1 Sipha maydis | reverse complement strand
TATTTATCTGCATCATAAATATAAATTTATATAGTTTAAGCTATTAATTTTTTTTTAATATGTTGAAAAATAAGAATCAAACAATATAGTTATTATTTATAAATCAGTTGTTCTAAGAAATTAAATACAAAACAGATTTGGCAGTATATTTAAAATAAAAATATTACAAATGTTTAAAATATAAATGCTTCAAAGTTCTTTGAATTTAATAATATACTCGCACCAAAGCTAAGAATATTAATTTGATAATATTATTTTTCATTTTAATACGAGTATATTGACATTTTATCTTACCTAAACAATAATGTAATTCGAAGTGATTCTAAAGCTAAGTATTTATACACTAAAACCCTTTTAAAAAATCACTTTAAACTTTAGATAAAGGTACGCATTGTCGATTCTCTAAAGTGTAAATGGTTAGTTGTCAAAAGGATCAGAAATAATGGATTTAAAATGTAAAATAAATCTAAGAAAAGGTAATGAATTTAAGAAGTGTATTTTTTTCTTTTATTGAGAGTCGGTTGCTAATTCATAAAATTATTTTTTATTTTGTTAAAGTCTTGTCTTATTTTTATTATTATCAGATAATCAAGGGTGACACGGGATACAGTAATTATAAATAATATTTAAGTTTTTAAAAACAGAAATTTGCATTAGATTTATCTATCTGTTTGTCTTTTTATAATCTATTTCTGAGTACTTATTGTATTTTATTATTATAATTTATAAACTGCTATTATGCTATATATTTTAAGTTGCATTCACCACGAAAGCATCATTAAATATAAATTACTAGGGTTCAGAAGTTGTAGGGAATGTTCCCAATTTATAGCAGACCAGGCAAGAAATCTGAACTATACAATGGTGAATTAATAAACTGAAAATGCATATTTTGCATATTTCATACTTTTCTAAATTTTTTTTAATAATTTTAAAATTTTATTTTCCTAGCCTGTATATTTCAATTAATATTGATTATATAAAATTCAAAATTATCAACGAAGATATTTATTGCCAATAACAATGCTATGATACGCATTTTAGCATTTCAAGTACTTTTTATCTTATCGTCAAAATGCCAACATTTTTTCCAGTTATAGTTTTTGTGTATATTATTAATTTATTAACAACATCAGATGTGTTTTTTTTTTTAAATTCAGAATATTTTTTTCGCATATTTAACATTTTTAATGCATATTTTGCAACATTTTTGTGCATACTTTGTAATTTTTTCGTGGATATTACCATATTTTAACTTTTTTAGCTACTATAACTTTCGAGCCTTATAAATTACTATTACTACTTACTTGATGTGTGAAATATGATGAAATTAACAAACTAGAAGTGGCGATAAAACCACCAATAAACGTAGTAGGTCTGATTCCGATGCGGTCAATCAGCACCCCAGCAATAGGTGACATAAGGAATGTAGTTCCTACGGTCAAAGAGCCGACTAATGCTAAAATCAAATTTAACGTATTTTTCATAATATTATGCAAGATTAAAAGTACACATTTATAAAGGATTAAAATCTATACTAAATAATTTAAAAAATTGTGATTATCATTGATGGAGTAGGAATGATTTCTACCAATTTTCTATTTAATTCGGTGAGTACAAGAATCCAGAACACTCCTTAGATTTCTCAATTTATCAATAATGTTATTTTGTAGGACGTTTTATACGGACAATACTATGGTAAAATACTTGTATTATTACATTTCAGGGACAAATAAAAATGATAAAGGTTAACTTCATCATGGTCTATCAAAATTGTATTGTTATACCAGAAAGTGTATTATTAATTGTTATTAAATATAATTCGACTAAAGTCTTTTAATTTATTTATTTTTATGTTTGTTAAATCAGTTATTAAATAAATATGATCACGAATAACGAATTATATATTTAAATTGAAATTTAAGTTTATTAATATCAAAAATAAATAGGTACAATGAAAACTTTTTACTTCAATTAAATTCATTAAATATAGTTTATTTATTTTTTTAATAATAATAAATAAATAATTTATTTATATATATTTTAAAAAGTTTGAAAACCTTTAAGTTTTAGATATATGTTTTCTGGTATAATATGAAACGATTTAAAATAATAACCAATAATATTTCAATATAGATCAAATTAATTTAGCATTAAGTAAAATAAAATTGTATTCGGTGTTTAATGTTATATTTGATTGTAATTATAGAGTATTTTCTCAACATGGTTTTCTAATATAATTTACTAAAATAAAGCATATCAATGTAACTTAATTCTCATTAGTTCCTCTATTTTAAATTGGAAAATCTTTGCTCTACATAAATATGGTAAATGTATATATATATATAAGTATATTCTCTTCAAGATTGCCCAAATAAAATATAAGGAAAAAATAAATTTAATAAATTTATCATTTGTTTGAAAATATAATAAGTGAATGTAAATGGTTTAAGCCAAATATCATATGAATATAAATTTAAAATGTAAGTGTTTGTTAAACATATTTTAATTTTTCGAGTATAAAGTTAATAAAAGAACATAATTTAACATACATTTAAATATAGCTCTATAGTTTAAATATACTCATTCGTATATAGTACCACGAGTGCATTTAAATGCAAGTATAATACAGAAGTATTGCCTTTCAGTAAAATAAGTATAGAATAGCTAGCGTTTTAATAGGGAATTTTAGTATTTAGAAATAATATTTAAATGAATATATAACTTACATGCTTTTGAAGAAGCTTCACTAATACCAGCATCCTCAAGTCTTCTTAAGAGGAAAACGTATGTCACTGAGTATGAATTGATAAAACTAAACACCAGACCATTGATAACAAAGCTGGCTAATACTACGAAAAATGATCGTACATTTGCTTCAGATAAATTGTTCTCACGTTTATCCATTTTTTAAAATTAATTGTAGGTGTTCCGACAAGCTGCAGGTGTTAATCTAAACAAATATATATATTAATAAGTAGGGGTAATATTTATATTCAATAAAAAATTGTAAATTACGCATTCTATTTACAAAAATATGCAAAAACAATTTTTATTAATTCTAAAATATTATTATTCATCATAATTTATAATTTATTATTATTACATTAAATATTAGTTTATATTATATTATTTTATTATTACATGCTATTATGATGTGTTCTTTCAAATTTTCAAATACGAACGACCGGCAATTCGAATGTAAAATAAATTTATACCGACTAAAACTTCTTTCTACATCACACGGTTATTGGTGCATATTTAAATGACGCGATTTGTCCTGGAGTTAAATTAATATCAATATCTTTTTTATTTTCATATTCACCACTTATAATTCTATGCATTTTTAGGTGTTTTAAATCCCTTATTTTTTTCAGTACAAAATACATTTCAGTTTTTAAGAATTCTGCTACTTTCCCGTTACATTTATACAGTTAATCTTTCACATTTAAAATAATTTTTAAGCCTTCATCAAGAGAAAGTGTTCTTTTTTCTAGGTTGGTACCCGAGTAACAATTTCAGGGTGTGAGGTCGGTGAAATAGACCGATGGGTGCATGGAGAGGGCTAATTTTATTTTGAACTGTTTTTAAACTTTGTTTGGTGTCTGGTCCGTTCGATCGACTGAACCGTGCCTGGACCGTTCACAAATTAAATTATTAACCAAGTAAAATTATATTTTGGTGTTAGGTCCGTTCGATCGACTGAACCGTGTCTGGACCGTTCATGAAGAATATTGTTAACCGAGTGAAATAATATTTTGGTGTTAGGTCCGTGCAATAGACTGAACCGTGTCTCAACGGTTCAATTGACTATTATTATTGATGGTTAGACTGTTTTTTTGAGTCTATGTATAAATAAATAACTTCTGTTTTTATATATACCTGTATTTATTATACATAACATACATAATAACTTATTAATAACTAATATATAATAACAAGAATTTAGCAAAAAATGTTAAATGACAAATTGAATACGAGACCCGTTTTTGACACGGTCTTGGTTGTAAGATTAAGAAGTCGGTATTTATATTGTTGGCGTCTGTTCTAGAATATTCGCGAGACATCAGTCGGGTCTTCGGGAATACCGAACCGATAACGATCTGGTGTTTTCTGTCAAATGTTCTAGAACGGATGTCGAAATTCAAATGCAATACTGTATTAGTTGTTAGACACTGATTATAAATTTATAAACCTAAAAATAATATTACAATATAAAATAATAAATAGTCAATAGTCTTACTAAAAATAATTTATTATAAGGTCAATATTTCATTTTATTTTTTGTTGTGGCAGCAAACGAAGGGCTATAATATATTATATAATATTATTTTTAGGTTTATAAGTTTATAACTGTATACAAGTTTGAACCAGTGTCTAACAAGTAACAACTAACAACTAATACAGCATTGTAACTTGCATTCAAATTTTCTTGTATTGTAACATTGAGAGATTTTTTTTATTTTGCCCCCCCTGAAAAATTATCCCAAATACGCCACTGTTACATAGTCAGCCTTTTTTCTCACATTTTCTTTAGTTGTTTACTTGCTATATTGAATAATTTTATTTACTTGTGTCTTGTTTTGTCGAATTGTCGGTGTGTAGATCTATTTAGGTATAGGTCTAAAAATTAATATCATAGGTAAAACCCAATAATAATATACTATATAGTATAACAAATTACAAAATAAAAATAGCTGATTTCCAATATAAATTATAATGGTATATATATATTATTGTATAATCAGCGGCCGAGTGCCCATGTTTAATTTTCTATTGTCATATTATTCCGTGCCTCCGTGGCTAGTTCGTCTGTCTGTATCGTAGTATCGTACTATCGTATAGCATTTTATACTGCAGTCTGCTGTATCGGCAACGAATTATGGAAACGGCTTATGGTACAACTTCAAGTCTATGTAGGTAAGTATCTGTATTTATAAGTTTAAATTTAAAAATTATTTTATTGTTAGTCACAAATTCACAATACAACTGTACAGTCACCTATTAAAGGTAAAGGAATAAGGTATGTACTTCTTTAATATAATAATTATACTTATTTTAATTATATAATATAGTATATAAAAAAAAAATAGGTACATAGCAAGATGGTACAATATTAGTACCATCTTACCATGTTACCATTTATATACAAAGTGTGTATAAACACATTTAATTTATAAGACATGCTTATACATTTAATACAGCATTAATGAATATAATAAGTCTGAAAATTTAAAAACATATACAATATATAATATTATTTTATTTTACATCTATACTTAAATTCTATATAGTGTATACTTTAATTAATATTAGTTTTAATTAATTTAGATATGTATTGTACATTTTATCTCTCTTTCATAGTCTTTTATTTATTTTGACTTCAGTATGTTTATTTTCCATTTACAAGCTGGTTACAATCTACTTATAATGTGGCATCTGCTAATAGATTATTCTTTTTTAGATCCAAAAATATGATTTCAATATGTATATTATTTATATATATTTACAATACTGTAGTCTAATTATTTGGCTTCTTTTACATTTTTTTTGACCTATTTGATTTTTAATCATTTGATTTTGTATTTATGTATTTTAGAATCACTTTCTGGTTGGATAAATACCGCCCAAGACCTCAAGGTACTTAAAGAAATAATATCAAATATTTTAAAACATTGCTGTCCAATTCAACAATAGAAATCACCTTTACAGATGTAATCCTCAAAATAGTAGTTGGCATAATTTTATATTTTTTATATTTAAAATGTATATGCAAGTGTACTTTTACACTTATTAAATATATTAAATATTTTACACTTAAAATAAGATTTTATTATACTATTAATATTTGTGTTCCTTATATTATTTTAAAAATTATCCTTTTTATAATTTGTATATATTATGTAGTTTTTAAAATTATAATATGACTACTTATATTATATAAATTGTTTGTTCAATTTAAATTATATGGTTTAATATTATATTATTTTTTAAAAAAAATTACACATACATTATAGATGAGTTTACAATTATTAAATTTAAAATAATTAATAAAATCCTTTACAAGACATGTATAATATTTTATGTTTCAAAACTTGAATAAATCTGATTGACTTTAGTGTACATATATAGGTATTATAATAATAGTAAAATATATAATATATAAAGTATGTGGTAACACAAAATTGAAATCATATTATAAAAAAATGAATATTTAAGTGTTAAGGAAAAGGTTAAAAAAAGGTTGTTGGTTAATACGTGGGCCAAGTATAAATAAATATTGTAAGGATTGTGAGTACAAAGTTGCTCCCCCCCTCACAAATAGAGTTATTAAACAAAAAATAAAGCCTGGTCACTACATTTTAACTTTTGTAGAACCGTCAATAAATGAACCTTACAACGGTCCCAACACCGAATTTGCACTTTACTGGAACCGTCAATAAATGAACCTTACAACCGTCCCAACACCGAATTTGCACTTTATTGGAACCGTCAATAAATGAACCTTACAACCGTCCCAACACTCCCAAAACCGAAATTGCACTTTTGTGGAACTCGGTGCACTCCATGTTAAATCTGGTATGCAAATTACTGTTTAGACCGTGTTTGGAACGGGATTTGAACGCAGTACAGCACCGCTATTTTATAAATTATTGTAAACCGTGTGTGAACCTAAACTGTTACTCGGGTAATAGCTTGGATGAGTAAACAAAAATTGCTTTTTAAATAATGCATTTCTTGACATAAATCTAGAGAAAAATTTGCTTGTTTATTTTGGTTTCTAATGTATATTTAATGAATGACTGTTTATATTTAGCTTTTAAATTAATATTTTGGTATGTTTCCTTATATTTAAATGCTGTACTACCTGAAAATGTTTTATTACGGGCACAGCTTAATTACAAATAATACAATAAAATATTTTATCATCCGTTTTAAAAATGTCACTTGAAAATTCTTCAATAAATTGACATTTTCACTTTGAACTTTCGGTATTTTATAAAACTGATACTATTGTTAAAACCGCTCAAATTTTTAAATATAAGTGTCCGCACATTTACGCAATACACAACATACTAATGAAATACTTCTGTGCTGCCTCACTGTATACGTTGTTTAACAATATTTAGGTAATTCTATCGGTTGTCCGAACAAGATAAGATTAGATAGGTAATATTTATACTGTATATTTACAAAAATTCGACAGATAAACCAAAAACTATCGATTTTATGAAGAAAACACCATTTAAAATTAACAATAAATTATAAAAATTTAAAAAATTAAGTTAAAATGAATCTTAAAAATCAAAATCCCAAAAATCTATAAAAATGCAATTATATGCATTGTGTTCAAAATATGCAAAAATATGCAAAAAAAAAAAAATCGATTTTATTTAAACGAGAATTAGCCAAATCGTGGATAAATCTGATAACCAATAAATTTAGACTTAAGGGAAAAACATGCAAATGCATATAAATCCTAGCCCTATTAATAAGAATAGACCATCTTGATACAAAAAACTAAAAATAAAAACTCTAATAAATTAGTACAAAATCCGTAAATATTTTCTTATCTATTATGTGGCTATACTAATCACAAAAAAAAATAATGAACAGAGCGAAATTCCTAGGTCGGCTACCTAATTATTTTACAAATACGTGTAAATTCGGAATGAACTACAGTTGTATCACTGGTCATTTATTTAAAGAATATAAGTTTTTAGAGTTATAGTTTTTCTTCGTAGATAAATGATTTAACTTATTATTAAGATTTAAGTACATATTATATTTTTATATTGATGAAATTAATATTTTTTACCTAGTCAGTAGTGTACAAAAAAGGTTAGGAAAAGGTTAGAAACTTAGAGATTCGCGATAAATAACCCTAAGGAGTAAAAAAAAAATCTTATTTTGATATAGTAGGAATGAAAATTATATATATTATGGTTATTTCAAAGTGTATAAAAAATGCAGTATTTTTCAACTATAATGAAATCACAAAAACATAATTTTTTGTCTGAGGAGGTATAAAAATAAACGTTTGATATTGACAAACAATATGTTTATAATTCAATTTTCTTAAATTCTTAAAATTAAAAAAAGTTATTTGAATTCAACTTTATTTTTAAATAGTAATTATTTAAATAAGTAAAAAATATTTAAGTATGAATGATGTTAATTTAATGCTTTAATATAGACCAAATAACTTTTTTTTTTTTTTTTATCTCGTACATATCCAAGTTTTTTTTTTATTTTAGATAAAATAAAATATGAATGTTGCATATTAAGCATAAAAAGTATTTGGTCAAATCAGTAAAACTATAAAAGAGCTAAAAGAGAATCGGATATATGGTTGAAAAAATGTACCATTCTCATGTTCATTAATTTAGTCTACGATATAAAAAGGATAAAACAAAAAAGTATAGAATAATTTAAATTAAAATAATAATATATACCTATACAATACACTAAACTTCGAACTAACGAGTAGTTTAATTGAGCTCATAGTTAAAAGTATCATTATTATTTATTTTGTCAAAAAATCATTCATGTTAATTATTTTGCATAATTAACATTTAATATAGACATACATAAGTATAAAAATATATTTATCGATATGGATCTAAGATAATTTTAGTATACTATACTTTAAAAGAAAAAAAATATGACACTTCGGTTAATTTTTGCCCGTCATTATTAATGATTATGAACATTCAACATCTACCTTTCAAATATTGAAATAAAAATTTATTGTATTGTAAGATAATATTAATTTAGATTAGAAAAATGCAATAATATAATTATGAAAACCTATTTTTTTTATATTCGGGTTAGTATGTTGTTAAAAAATACGTTTAAATCAGTTATGTATTACAAAAATTATAGTAACATAAAATTATTTATTATATATTATAAATGTTCAAAAGATATATACGTATGAATGATGAAATGTCAAGAATAATTCCATGTGGTTAAAAAAATATTTGAACAGGTGATCAAGTTAGGTTAGGTTGAACAGATGCCAGATGTAAAGAATTCGATATAAAAAGGTCAGATATTGAAATTCGAGACTACTAGTTTTCTATGCCTACGAATTAATTTCCAATGTATAATTAATAGAAAATGATTATTGCAATTGTATATCGATAATCCAAGGCGTTTCGTTTATATAATTTATTACAAAAACTTAAATAAGGATGAAATATTAAATTTAAATTTTCGTATTTAATAAACTATAAAGTAGGATTATTAATTGTTTAAACTAAATTAAGATGCATTATTTAATACGATTACATTTTTTTTATCTTATCACTGTATAATATATGACAAAACATAGAAAATTATCATTATGTTGACATGATTATTAATTAATAGTTCCCTAGACTGATGCGTGTATACAATTTATATAATTTGTGACAATTTTGTGCCTGGGCCCTTTATTTTTGTTTCACCATGTTATTGGTTTTTGCTGTCTTACTATTTTTAATACTGTTATTATGTCTTACTATTTTAATATTGTTATTTAAATTTGTTATTATTTTGTATGTAAGTACTTTGTATAAAAGCCGATTGGCGTTAATCATTATAAATAAATAAAATAATAGCAATTGCCACATGTATGTAAATGATAAATGAGTACTATTTTTATAATGAAATATTTAGAATAAAATTGATTAAATTGTTATAAATTACTTCAAAATATCTAAACATAAATAATATGATATGTAATTATAATATAATCAATTTTAATAAACTAATATGTTTTTGGTAATATTAAAAATTAAATTTGAAACATGTAATGTGAAAAAACAATTATAGAAAAATATTTAAATCTAATTATAAAAGTAATTATTACGAATATTATTAATTATATTTGTTGTTTAATAATAGAGCGCGTGGGTTAATTTAAATTAATATAGATTGACAGAATAATGACAAAACATATTACTTTTTCATAATTTGGTTTTTGGACATTTACCTTAGTTTTTTGAATAAATCAATTTCTGTTAATTATATTTAATATTTATACTGAAATTCATTCTGACAAAATAAATTCTTCATTTTGCTGTTTTAGCCTTGCTATTTAAATATAAGTGTTTAAATTCCTTTATAACAAACCTAATCAATTTCAGTTAAATGTATGCATCAATGATAAGATATTTAATAGTATAAATATTATATTGACCTTTACTAAAAATTATTTTTAAATCATTAAGTTGTGGAATTAAAATTACATTTTTCAGTTTTTGAATTTTATAAACAATACGAAAAAGCAAAAACATCGGGATTTCTATATAGATGCTGTACGATTTTCGTAACAATCTAAAAATTTTTATTTAATAATATAAATTTTTCCAATCTAATAGAGTTTTGATTTGAAATATTTAAAAATTACATAAAAAATGCGTTTTGTGAAAAATACTAATACTTGCATCACTTCTAATAAAACTATTTAGTATAATAATTATATGTAAATAAGTCTTAGCATTGACATTGACTGATGCGGTCATTGATATTGAATTCTCTGGTACAATTAATTTTTTATCGGATAAATAATTGTTAAAAAACATTGATGAACTTTTACATTATTTTAACACAATCAAGTTCATCGTTGTTATTTTATTTTATTGATCTTAACTGCTTAATAACATTTTAAATTTGCAAATTATAAATTGTATTGAGTAATTATATTTATATAATATTCATATCAACAATTTACATGCTAAGTCTTATCAAAAATATTTATACTCTAAAATCATATATTTAGTTTGTAGAATTATAGTTCTATGAAATAATAAATTATTAACCATTAATTTCAATTTTGTTCTATGTAGTATTCTGTAAAATAATAAAATCGATTCTTTGAAAGGGATACGATTAATGAAATTATGGCCTAAAAAAAAATTAATTTTCAAGAATTATCTTGAGCTTATATTTTTTATTTATTTATTTTTTATACATTTACTAATTTTTTAATAATTTAAAAAATATGTTTGTAGAATATACAAAAAAAAAAAAAGAATAAAAACAAATATGTTGATATTTTCTGTTTAAAAAACAGAATAATGTTAATTTATATTGACATTTTTTTAATATTTATCAGTGTTAGTACGATAAGTGATAAAATGTACCGTAAAAAAATGAAATACAAACGAAATAAATATAAAATATAAGATCAAACGCAAATAATATGTGCTTTAAACTCGAAATGAACAGTATAAACATATTAACGTGATATTCTGAAATATATCAACGTTCTACATAAAATAATACAATAGAGAATCGACACTAAAAATAAATAATAAAACTTTATTTATAAGTAACCAGTGTTTAATTACCATCGGAAGTAAAAATTAGACTCTATAGTAACTGAAATGGTATATACTGATATTAAAGTTTTTTCTTCAAAAAATTTATGAATACATAAATTATTATATAGATATTACAAAAATTATAACAGTAAAAAAGATTATCACAAACTATAAAATAAACACGTACTAAATTGTACAAAAATACAAACTTAAATAATGATACAAAAATGTCTTTATTTTTCACAAGGGTAAATTCTAACCATGCATGTAGGTAGTTTACAAAAATAATAATAATAATAAGGGTTATTATTAAATGAAATTATCAATTTCAGTAAATATGAAAATCGAATAGATTTTAAAATGTTATTTACGGGTCATAAGAATTTGAAATATGCGTAAAAGAGAAAATTATGTGTAAAAAATTAAAAATAAAAATAGTACTTAATCAGTCAAAAAATTTTAATAAATTGAAAAAACATCCATTCAGAAAGTACATAATACGAGTATATCAAGAGCTTGAAAAAAACCGAAAAATAATAGAACATTTAATAAGCTACACATATGCAACAATTGTTCTTTTCTTAAATAATATTGAAAATGAAATTTAAGAGTTTGCGGGAATGATGCAATATTTTGTGATGAATCAATATTTAATATTTTTGGTACTGATATCAAGGAAAAACTGTAAGAAAAAAATGTGTTTGGTCGTTGTTCAAAATATTGTGAAATATATCTTCATATAAGTCTATCATAATGTTAATGTGTAGTAATTATTTAAAATAATTCGTAACTTGACTAGATACTATACATATACAAATATATATATATGTTAAATTAAATTAAGAATATTCAAATAAATTTATATATTAGCTTTCTCTTTCAGTAGAAATAGTGTATAGTATATACATAAAAAATAATATTGAAACCCTAGGTGAGTTATTTTATCTTATATTAATTCATAAAGGACTAATGGTTATAGTAATCGAAAATTACTTAAAAATAAATAAAAATAAATTCATAAACATAATTTATAATACAAACACGATGTATCTTAATTATGTTTTTATGTGTTGCTAATTAATAGAATAATATTTAAGTACTCACATTTAATAGTAATTAATTTCTTTTCGATATTTGAAAATTATTAAACATTAATTATAAAAAAAAAAAAATTACTTATATTTATATTAATAATGAGGAATAAGTATAACTTAACAATATATCGTACGGTCAGTTTAACATTTTATAATAAGCATTTTAACAAAGGTTATATACGCTACCACGTGCTACTACAACTCACAGTTAAACTGAACTGACTAGCATCGAACAAAAATCGACGTTAGCTATGGTACCCAACGTATATTTTTATACATGCGGGAGCCAGGCGTTCCTAAAATGTTTAATACCCATCTATAATGTATTTATAAAATCTTAATATTCTTAATATTTTTCTAGTTATTATAATTATTAAGTATTCAGTACATTTTACATTACTAATTTAATATACATTTGTGTATTATAAAATAGTTTATCTAAATTATTTAAATTATATAAATTTATTACAGCGAACAATATAATTTTAAAAATATTTTAATATATATATATCAATGTGAATAACTTGTATAAACACTGGTTAAAAATAACGTTAACATACCTATAGAACATGAAGTATTTCTAAATTGTACTTGTCATAGAACAAGTAAAGTTTACCATTGATCTTCAATTAATAGATATAAAAATGCAAAATAATTTGCTTATAAAACATAGTTTTATGGAAAATTAAAATACTAGGAAATATATTTCACTACTTACGTATAATTAATTTTATATTTATTACAAATGTTGTGCAAGTATATTTTACATTATAATAAAATAAATACGCAAATAATATTAGTATATTTTAATTTTGATCAATAAAAATAATACAATTTAATAAAATTACCAAGTACATATATTTTGTATAGGTAGCTAACATTTTTACTCATAAGTAATTTTGGTAATCATTTTAAGGTACCGTGAGACTAGAGAATACAATATTCAAGAACATCGGGTTTATTGTACTTTAATTCTTGAATGCACATGCGACATGCTAGCAACTAACAAAAGTTAAATGATGTAATACAGATAATGGTTAAATCATAAAATTTGAATTTTTTTTTTTCAAAAAATTTATAATAAATATAACGAGTAAATATAAAAAACATCCAAAAATAAAATAAAAAATTATATCCTCAATATTATATTTTCAATTTAAAGTTAAGGTTATCATTTAAAAATTAAAAGTTGATACTATTTATAATGTAACTAATAGTTTTTTTGATATACCTAGCTTAAATATTCTAAATATAAATTATGACAATTTTATGTTACATTGTTGAATAATTTGTCGGATTATTGTGTTATACCCTATATGTATGGCGTAGTGAACGAAATTTGCCTAATGCAAGTGCTTAACTCTAGAAATGTATCAAGTGGATGGATATCCCTTGGCTCATGTATTTGAATAATTAAATAAATTAAATAATTGCATAAATCAAAAAATAATGTAATAAGCTCATATGGTAGATAAGTAGTGAAGTAAGAAAATAATTCACTACTAATCTATATGTAAGAAAATAATTATAGAATATTCAATAGTACAATAAAATAGTTATATACTTATATGTTATGTAACAGGGGGAGAGGGTATTGGGTGTTTCTTTGTTAAAATACTTTGCTTAGTGTTTGAATATGCTTATCACGCCACCATAAATGTGCTGCAGCAATGCAGTCTTCCGGGCTTGTATGATCGGAATTATTGTACAATAATTGTGATTTGAATGCGTATTTTTCAAAATGTTTTTTCGTGAGATCAATAAAACTAAGCCCATTAAATAATATATTTTTAAATTTCCTACCCTACCCCCTTAAGATGGAAATTGATTGTTTTGATTAATTGCATTTTAAATCTAAAATCAATTGAATCGCGTGTTTCAATTATTAGATTTTTCGAAATTTGTGTATTTCATGAAAAATGAAAGAGGAATGTTTAAAAATATATAATCATATAAGTTTGAGCCACTAATCAGCAGAAAAACAATTAAACATACACATTCAAATCGAAGTTATAAATATTTTAATGTTCATTTTGAATATATTGTAATTTAAATATCTTAATATTAAATAAATATTTATTTATTTTTATTTAAATAGGCATACTAATTCATTAAAAAATCTGTCTTCTCATACAAATATTTCCTAAATTTGAATAATATTATTATAACACTATATTTTCTTCTAGTATTTGCGAAGGTGTATTAGAATTAGGAAGGGACAAATACAAACCTACATAGTATTTTAACTTGGATGTTAGATGATCATTCACCTGTAAAACAAAATCATAGAAAGACGCAATGAAGTTAGATTTCACATTAAGGAATTCCAGATAAAATGTTTTTCTTTTCTGGACAACATGCATTTATATATAAATGCATATTCTTCAGTGACAAAGCCAAGTAATAAGTGGTCCAACCTGTTATTGAGTGAAACGAGAGGGTGTATGAAATATGGATTACAAGTTGCTTTCAACTCTAAACTCAATATAAATAAAGTCATGATAAATGACCATATTATGATCGTCTGCTATAATATAATATATATATCAATCTTAAAGTAGGTATTTAATACGTATTAAAGTAATTAATATTATGTCTAATGAATGATGGTTAACAATATAATAAATTACAATATTGTGTACGCACGATTTTCATGTTTTTTTTTTTTATTTTTATTTAATTTGCTTTTGTTCATACATAACAGAAAGATTTTGATGTTACAATACAAAATTCTGTGATAAATGAGTGAGTTTTTAAACATTTCTAATAATAAAAAAAAAATTACCATTAGCATTTATTTAAAACTAATTTACATTTCAGATTTTAAAGAACTTATAAGCAATGAGCTTAGAATGTAAAAAGTATAAGGGGAATATATATTTGTTTGCGTTTAATATAGTTTTAGTTCATATACTGAATAGCGTTTTGTTATGTTGCTTGAAGTATATTCACTTTGTTACAAATGTATGCAACCAATTGCAAAAATTGAATATAAACACTAGATCATAAATTATTACACAATATTATGTCTATATTAATTAAGAACTAAAAAAAAAATCGGAAAATAATTTTAAAATCAATTTAGGATTCGATGTTAACTTAATGAAATCTTAGAAAAACTTGATTTAACAGTATTTTTTTTAAATTTCATTAATTTATTATAGTTAACATCTGTACAGAAAATTTATTTGTAACTTAAATATATCAATGGCTTAAAATCAGGGGTCGGCAACCTTTTTACTTACACGGACCATATTTTTATCAGATTTTCATTGAGCATACCAAATTAAAATATTAAAAAATATAATTTTAACATATAATAATATATTTATGGTTCGCAACAATCATAAGTTTAATTTTACAATGATATATACATTATATACGATTAGATTACATTCTTGCATATAGCTTATCTCACATTGTTATATAATAATCATGATTCGATTTTATTAATTACAGTTTAAGATATAAAATTAAAATTGTTTATACATAAAGTATATTTGTTGGCCACAGCAAAAAGTTCCGAGGGTCGAGGATAAAAATTTATATTATAGATACATATTGTGAACTGTCCGGCTTAAAGGGGGGGGGCTTACTTACGGTCGCAATAGTAAGTAATTTTGTATATTATGTACAAGTGTCTAGGAGGAGTACCATTTCATATAAAAAATATATTTGGTACCGGGGCTTGTGGTTCTTTCAGTCGAGGCTGAATGTAAACAAAAGAATAGTATATTTAATAACATGACTTTTATAGGTATATTATAATGTCAGAATATGTGTTTAATTACAGCTTCATGTTTTGATTTCAGCATTGAAGCACTAAAGTGATATTACACTTTAAAATTTACTAATTTACTATTGAAATGTAAACACTACTTTGAAAATTATATTCTGTTGTTTAAAAAGTAGTTGAGTTATTTGTTAAAATAATTTCAAGACATTTATCATAGGAATTTTAAAATTCTATGTTAAAAATATATTATTTTGTATTTTATTTTATATATTTTAATATATTTTTTCAAAATTACTTTTAAATAAATATATTTCTAAAGTAATATGTTACTAAACAGTGAAAATTAAAAAAACAGAACAAAATATATTATTAATAGTTTTATTAATTTATGTTTTGAATAAAACCACAATGCATGGGTCTTAAGGTCCATACACATTGCAGTGGTAGATGTACAGTAGACAATGTTTTATTTGTGCGGTAATTTTACTATTGTAGCTTGCACACTGGTTTGGTAACAATATGGGTTACCTATTAGATAATAAGATATTGTACAGGAATGTTTATGGTAAAGAGGTACAAATTGCCACGGTAATGCATATGATACAAGAGCTACGCATACTGGAATTTTAAGGTTCATACTTTATGAACATTTTTTTTTCAACATAGCTATGTAATATTAATATAAATATTTTTGCCA
This sequence comes from Sipha maydis, assembly GCA_034509805.1. NCBI lineage: Eukaryota > Metazoa > Arthropoda > Insecta > Hemiptera > Aphididae > Sipha > Sipha maydis. The sequence continues at coordinate 52,394 of JASXSY010002386.1, read as the reverse complement.
ATAACTAATAAGTCCTTATCCATCACCAGACATTTTTGCTGTAGGTATAATATGTGTCTTTGATACATAATAAAAGTTTTAATATTTATACCTAATTGTCATAATAATTTTAAAGAAACTAAATATCTAAATTATGATAAATTCATAATATTGTATATATAAAAAATATAAAATACAAAATAATGACTCAAATAAAAATAAATACAAAACTTTATAAAAATGTAATTTACTTTTATATAACAATATACATTGACTTTCTAAGTATGTAGTTCATTTCATTTTTAACTCTTTGTTTTTTTTCTTTGAATTAATTTTTGTATTTGGTCCAATGTATATTAATAACAATTTAAAATGTATATCCATACATAACATATTCATACATATCTAACTATAATTAATCTTTACTCTAACTTGCCAGATTTTAAAGTTCTATAAATTGACCCTTTAGTTACTTTGAGTTGCCCATCCATCGTACAATAAAATATTTTATAGTTATATATTTGCCAACTTATACGGAACTAAGGAATTACATAAATTGTAAATAATTATGTATAAATAAATATATATAAAAGTCAATGTCTGTAAGTTGTGCGTTAATAACTCCAGATCTACTGCACCGACCGTCCTGAAATTTTGCACAGTGCTTGCTCAGGTGCCTCTGAAGGTTATAAGCATGTTTTTATCAAAGTAATTGATAGTTTACTCCACCATCTATACCTCCGCTACCAATCGCAAAATGTGTTTGTTATCGAACTCCTCCGAAACAACTTCACTGATTTTCATGAAATTTTCTGTGTATATTTGGTAGGTCTGAGATATGATAGGTTTAAGGCTAATTTAAAAAGGGGATTGACCACCCCCGGGAGGTGGTCAAACAGGAATTTTGAGATTTACGATAGAAATTTTTGTTTATAAATGGTTGCTATTATAATATTTTAATAATTACTATAATAATATTTATTTATTAGTGGTTGCCATTGGCTTAGGCGGTTCTACGAGTGCAGCCACTGCAGCCTTGGCTGCACCTGACATTTCAGCCACCGCAAAAATTTTACAATGGGGTTATATGATAATTAATAAATGGAAATTAAATATAACATACAAATTACAATTTTCATCGAAAATTCTGTCAATGCCAAATTTGAAAAATTATCAATGTTGACTTTTAAGTGATATTGGTGGTAGGTACTCTCACCGTAAATAAATATATAAGACTTCCCCCCCTTTAAATGTTCACATATGGCTGCACCTGAGATTTTATCTTGGAGCCGTCTATGGCCATTGGTAATATATAAAATTAATATAATAATTATTTGGTGTTTTTTTTAATTTGTTATTTGTTAATTGGCTCCCATGGCTGGATTGCACTTACTGCAGTGAGTTACACCAAAAAGGAGTTGAACAATCATAATTTTTTTGTGAATTTTTCGAGCCACGAAGTGCACAGGATTAGCTATATATATTATATATAAATGAATATTTGTGTGCAGGTCTGTGGGAAGAAGATAGGCTAATTTAAAAACGGTTAAATTTGGTATTTTTTATTCATCGGATTTTAGTACGTTTAGGTTAGGTTAGGATTATGTATTAATTAATTATATTAATCCACCGTATTATGTCAAACTTGGTATAACTTTGATACTTTATTAGAGTTAAATCATACATTTACGTACAAACAGCACTAGGTCCGCGATCTACCGCAAGTAGATTGCCTACCTGATAATATACTGCTGCAAATCAGAATTTTTATTTCGGGCAACAGAAAACTTAAGATAAATCTAGAACATCATCCATCGAATATTAAATAACGAATTGAACAAAGTTTGAGTCATATAGAGTTGGTATATTTAACGAGCAACGAAGTGCACGGGATCAGCTAGTAATATATAAACTAATCTTAAAATCCATCTTATATGCACAGAATCTTTTTCAGTATTCATTAATTCAAATGTTTCTTGGTTTTAAAGTATATATTTTGAGTGTTGATTCATATTAAATTAATATTACAGTTCTAGTACACAATAAAAATTATGCGAACAACACTCTTGAAATTCCAAAACATATTTTGTCCTCCTATACAATATTTAAGACCATACTGACATTATACAGCAGCAGTATGGAAGAGTTTATTTAATTCTTGTGTATAGTTTTTAACTGCACAATACAGAAAATATTGGAGTATGTACTGTTTACCAGGCCAGTAATATCGTATTGATTGATGCTATACAAAATTATGGGTTCGATATATTCGTTACTGTCATCATATTGTTTACTGCTGTAGTATGTGTGCACCTTTAGAATTATATTTCAATAACTTAGATGTATTTACTGCACAGTTAAGTAACCTAGGTTAATAAATATTATAAATGATGATAATAAATTAATTTATAAAAACTCTCTTAAATTTATTATAAATATGTAAATAGTTCAATATTTACAAATTTGGCAAAGTATGAAGACACAATAAATAAGAATGCGTACAGCAGATATATACAGATCAAATTTACCCATGGAGATAAAACTTATTTAATCTAAAATATAAATGCATAACATTTTTTAATAAATACTGTTTATACTCAGATTTCGGATAAGAATATTCAAGAGAATTCAGTGAACATATAATAAATAATTAAATCATATCATGTAAGGACTTGGCAATAAAAAATAATGAGAATGTAATTTAGAAATAAATACATTTTTTCTTTGACAATTGTATTTAACGGTTACAGGTGACTTGAAAAATTCTTAATTTCAACATAATCTATTTAAAATATGTCATAACAAATTTTTTTTTTTTGCAATATTATTGACTTTATCATTAACATTATAAAAAATACTAATCTATAGTTAGAGGAATTGTTTTTTAAAAGAATGAATCAAAAAAAATGCTTTAAGGGTTTTCTTTATAAACTATTTTATACACATTTAAATGTCATTGATAGCAAACATAAGTACTTACCAACTCATTCGATTAACATAACAGATCAATATAAAGTATATCTGATAAATAATTTAATAATAATGTTTTATTATAAAATTAAGTCTGATATAAGTATAAAATTAACCTAAATCAACTTACTAGTATGTTTAGAAATGTATGACGACTGAAGTTATCTTCTTGACTTGTTAGTAAAATCTTTTGTGAAGAAAATAAAACTAATTCCTAAAATTAATATTAATAGTATTTAAATATTTTAGAGGAATCAAGAATTTAAATTAATATAAATATATACATATTAAATTGGCTATAGCAGCGATTCTCAACCTTTTGTACTAGAGAGTACATGCATGTTACTCAAAAGATATAGAAATAAAATTTTTATAATTATCTATTATGATATTAATAAGCTTGATTGTATCATAAGTTATAAAAAAAAAGTGTTAGTTGTGAGGTACATGCCAATTTACAAAACTAGTAGTAGTATTGGAACATGAGAATGTAGAGAACCGCTATACTATAGGATTTGTGCTAAAATATTACATACTAAATGAATTCTAGATTCTAAAATTCACATTATTAGAAGCGTTTAGAATTTAAGATTTTTAGTTAATAACATAATAATACGTACGTTGAAACTTAAAAATGTTTAAAATTTAAATTACACGATCAGTGATAGTTATAATTTTGATAAACAAGCCGGCTGGTAGATTGTGTTAAGATTATCTTATGGTTGAGAACACAACCATCCAAGTGGTTAATTCATGTTAGATGGCGATAAGTTTAAAATATAAGATAAGAGTACATTGAGTAAGATAATGATAAAACAGCATCGAACAAAAATGTTTTAGTGTGTTACAACATCCACGTCAAAAATTGAAATTATGTATTTATGTATTCAGAGACTATTTTTTATTTATATGGCTTGACAATAAACCAACATCACAGAAAACTAAATTTAGCTTAAAAGTAGTAGTACCTAATAATTTAATTATTAAAGACAATTAAATAAAAATAATATTAAAATTAAAAATCATGAAAAAATTATAAAGAAGTATGACATGTATATATTTAAATATAATAAAATAGTATAACATATATATCTCAGAGTTGTTCAAATTAATCGATGATTGCAGAAACACCACTAGTCACGTATTAAATGAAATTGAGATAGGTATTAGTAAAAACTACAGTCATTTGTTTCTATGAGTTTAGTGTATAAACACTGATTATTATTATTATTTATTTATCTGATATAAAAATACAATTACAGATGTTTTTACACTAAACGCATAGAAACAAATTACTAATATACGTTTTTATCATATAATATATCATCATTACTAGCTGTCCCGACAAGGTGTTGCTCGCGTATTAGTTGGTTTTTTGGCATTTTCGTAGGCCATGTATTAGTGTATTATGTATGAGAAAATTTAAAAGTAATAGGTAAAGTATCTAAATGTTGAAATTAAGCACAAACCAACATATATATTTTCTGAATTTACATTTTATTCATCTTATAATATTATGTAGTATCATACAGATATACAACAAATATAAATATACTCGTTGACCGTTTTCAAGATGTACTGCAAGATGCTGGACAGAAGGTTCTCTTTCATGTATGGGAAAACTGAAAATACGCCAGATAGCTTCGCTGCTGCTTATATATCTACCCATTTGGTATCTTGCTATTTCGTCATTTTTGTTTATATCTTGTATTTCAAATACGGCCAAATCACTACCTTTGTTAACATGTTTACAAATGTACTTAATGGATTTGACGGAACTGCAAAACTCGACATTAATATGAGCCTTATACGCTTTTGACAGCAATAGTGAGTACGGAACTACCCACCGATTATCAATTTCAACTTCATTTATAGAATTCGGCTTTCGCATTGTAAATGTGTGACCACCATGCTCAGGGTCTCTGCGGCGATACAATGGATAACCATCGATATCCGTAATAGTATCATTGGTAAAGGGTTTCGGGAAACGTTTCTTACACCTACTTTCCTTCTTCCATGCATGGTGATGTCATGTTAAAAGCACCACATGGTCCGTGGATCATGTGACTGGTAACAATGTCAAACAATTCTGAGTCAGTTAGTGGATCCGGAATTTCGGCAGAAATTATTTGGTCAATTTCTTCTGGACGGATTTTATCTTCAAGCCAAATATACAAATACACAATAACCGAAATACACCATGCAATTATTCAAATTTATTAAAAAGTTAATTAAAATATTTAAAATATTAAAAAAATTGAAATAAAAACTATCCTATCTTTTAAGTTGGACCAAATTACACACGGTGTAAACAATTTCATCAAAATCGGTCCAGTAGTTTCGGAGATTATCGCGAACATACATCGTGACACGAAATTTTTATATATACAGATATCATTTAGCTAATTAAAACCACTGGAACGAATAAGTCACTTATTTTAATTTTTTAATTTTTTTATAATATTTAAATATTTAAAGTGGCTTCATATTTTTTCTAAAAAAAAAGGGAATTATTTATAGGTATTTGTTTGACTACAGTTTATGTATTAACAAACATTGATAAATTATATATTTGTATATACATTCTACATTGTATGTAAGTATATATTAATACATCCTATTTAATAAAAAAAATTCAAAATAATTGCATTTTTTATCAAAATTAGTTTAACAAAAATTATTTCTAGATGATGAAAATAATAATAACAAGAACAAATATACGACTGATCTGTTATTGATGTATATATATATATATATATATATATTGTCTAGTCGCAGGCCGCAGTAAAAAATATAAATAAAATTCATGTCACAGACGACGTTGCTGGTCGTCCAAAATGCGTATATAAGAATACAACTTAAATGTACAAGTACACGCATGCATACGATTATGATACTTCGCTTATTATTATAAGTTCACTAATATATTTAAAAATAATAATCGACCATAATGACAGACCACTAACGACGAGTGCAAACGTAATTAATTTTAATAATAAATTACCTAACATAGTAAATAGTAAAAAAATAATTTTTACCGAATGTGCGACGCTGCCAGTCGTTTAAAATGCATGTATAAAAATTACAATTTTTAAGTTTAAACATTAAACGTACCCGCACGCACAAGAATGCGCCGTCGTCTATAAGTAATAAACGTATTGAGAATAGTTCGGTCGACGTTGTCGGTCGTCCAAACACTGCTCAGTTCTCGTGCTTTTATATACGTACATACTTGGTATCTGAGGGAAACAAATTTGGTGTTTGCACACGAAAAAATTTATATAATAAATGACATAATATTATACAATATTATTATTTGAAAACTGCAGTTTAATAAAAGTTAAATAAATAAATGTACAATTAATTTTCTATTTAGGAAACCTAACGAGTTCTTTTAAGACAATGGATTAAAATTTGGAAAACCATAATTTTCCATCATGTTTTAATCTATTCTGTGGATATACTTTGCCTAAGATTATTTTTAGAACGTTTGAATTTATCATTTAACTTTCAAAATCAAAATTTAAGAAACTAGGCCTTTATTTTCAGTATTTCATTAAAAACTTATTTCTGGCTATTAATTTGTGCCCATAGCTACAAAAATGTATCAATATAATGATGTATAATACTATTTAATTTTTTTTTTTTTTTTATTAAAATCAAATACAAAATTTATAAAAATCATGTTGCAAGCCAAAGAAGGAAAATGCAATTTGGTTGACGAAAACGAACCACTATACCATCACGAAAATCAAGTAATATAGTTTTATTGCAGAAATAATAATATTTGTTTTTGATACATCGATATTCAATAAATAGTTTTTATTATATAAGTATCATTAACCTAAAAAAAAAATAAATTCATTGTCATTGCCTGAGGCGATACATTCAATTAATTTTGATATCATTTTTCATAGAAAAAAATGAATACTAAATTAATCCCAAAAATCGTACCATTATATGATGGACAAGAATTAAATATTAATCAACAGTTAATTTCTAATGGACTCTCTACTATTTCAATACGAAATATGAAAACGAATGAATCTGCAATCAAAGTAAAGTTTTTATACAATTATTACAAAGAAAAAATAGTTATAATTGTTTTGTACCATCCATTTTTTTACTTTTGGTTTATTTTTAATTGTATTTATACGATATACCCATTTATCCCTATCATTCATCATCGAATATTTATACTGATTTATTTTTTAATATAACTAATAAAGTAACAACGGTATAATATTTTGTTCTATATTACGATATAATTAATTATTTATACAAAACAAGATTTATTTTGCTATTAAATTAGCTATATTGTATAAATAAAATATTATATTATTTATAATTAATATTTTATAATTATAATATTTATATTGTACAATAATAAGCATGAACTACTTACAGTTCACACTACCACAACAAATAATGGAGTTTAAAAAAAATAATTTTTAACCATGTTTAATAGCTATACATGTATTGTGGAAGTATTAATATTATTTTATTTACTTATTTACGGGAGCGAATACATATCATAAAAATTAGTTTCTTATTATATATTTTACGTTAAACTTTATTTTACACTATGCGTCTAATAGATAAGTATAAAAAACATTATATAGTTATGATAGTAAAAATATTATTACTATCCATCGAAATAAAGAATACACAGTATATTCTTTATATCGATGTTTCTATCAGAACTATTATAATATTTTCTTTATCTGGACGATAGATTAAAATGTAAAAAAAAAAATAATGATGCGATAACATTTATCAATGTTAAGATAAAATTAAAACGAATTAAAGGAAAACAATTCATGTACAATTTTATGATTTTATGACATATTCCATGTAATAATTTTTAAAATTATTAATTAAATCTTCTTAATTTATAATTTTTGATTAGAAAAGAAATTCATTTTTCAATCTTCATCGTCCAGAATTAAAAGGTTTGCATATTGTATCCACAAAGAACCATCAAGAAGGAATATTACAGCAACACATTTTGAAAGAAGTAGAAACAATCCACAAGATAAAATCAATGTAAAAGATTACTTTTAATTGTTTTACCGAAAATATTTTTTAAAATTTATATGTTCTTTCCTAAGGAAATCATTCTCAAGAATTAATGGATACCAAGAAAAAAATCAAGACATGTTGGATAATAACAGTAATTTTATACTAAGATTCTTAAATTTTAATAAAAATATTGTATTGGAAATATACGTAAATAATTCCCATTAAATAAAGTTATAATCATACCAATTTTGATGAATTAATTTTTATATTTTCTCTACTAACCTGTAAATAAAATTGTGTCATAGTAGTAAAATATTTTTGTAAATATGCGCATCAAAATAAATTAATAATATTAAATCATTTTTAGACAAATCGAAAACTGTATTATCAACAGAAAACCATTTTATAAAACGTTTAACTGCAGCAAATACATGTTATCAACATCAAAAAACTGTGAACACTAATGGTTTGATATATTACTTACAATTTTTTTTCTTGGTTCCCTTTATGTAGCTTGTTTTTTTTTTAGATACTGATCCAACAAAATTAAAATTAGAAACAGATCAATTGTGTGTGTTTGATGAAGAAATTAAATCAACAGTCATCAATTAAATTGAAATAATTAAGAGTACAACAAAATATTCTATAGTTCTACACGTTTTTGTAAATGATTAATGTGTATATAATTAATATAACCATACACACAAGCAATAAAAATGTCAAAAATGTCGTCATTAAATCGTCTGAATGAGACTGGTTAATTTTCATTAAAATTTGTTTAACACGATGTAATATTTAATATTCATTAATTTATGTACATAATTTCTAATGAGTAGAAAAATATGTTCATTTCAACTACTTGTTATATTGACGTACTTTAGAAGACGTGAAAAATTAAAAATAAATATCTTACAAAAATTAAAAAAAAGAACCGGATGGGCCTCGCTCTGCTGTACAGTTAGGGGTGGAGTGCACCTCGCTTATAGGATAGGTCATTATTATAATGGATTTGTTAAATTTGAATGCAATGATAGATATCATTGTATACGAATAACGATTCTGAACGGAGTTCATATGTTTGTCTAGGATATAATACATTGTTATTTATAAACATTGTAAAAAGTATATTTTATTTTGAAACGATAAATATATTTTTCAATTAGGATGGGTTGGCAGTTGCATACAGCGATATAGTTGGTCAGTCTAGAACATTCTACATTATAATTTTATGAATTTTTATCTACAAAATAACTTGCAAATTATCGTGATTTTTACACATTTTATACAAATTTGAGCATTAAGGGCTTATAAAAAAAAATTGAGTTAACCGATCACCGATATTTTTTAGTTACGATAAGATTAACTAATTATAAACCTAGTATAAAATTTTCAAGAGTTTTCGCTCAACCAATTAAATTTTATAGATGTTTAAAAACAAAAATTTAACAAAAATCGAAAATTTAAATTGTCTATAAATAAGTCAAAATATGTCAAAATACTTTGAAATCTTAACCATGTATAGAGAACGTCAATATAAAGATTTGGTGAAAATTTCAAGTTGTTGCGATTTTCCGTTTTTGAGTTAGAGCATTTTAAAAAAACCGATTTCATTTGTCAGTCTAGAATATTATACATTATATTATATTTTACATGTAATTTTTTGTCAATATTCGCTGTTCAAACGCTTATAAAAAAAAATTGTGCCTATGGATTTTAATAATTTTTGAATGACTTTAAGAACTACTTCTGTGGAATCTTCTATTAAATTTTCAAGTATTTTGTATGAGCCAAATTTTTTTTATCACCGATTATAAAAAAAAAATTTAAAAAAATCGAATATTTTAAATGCCTATAAGTGGCTTAAAAATCAATATAATATTTTGAAAATAATATGACATAAAGGAAATACCAATCTTAACAACTGGTAGAAATTTCAAAAATCTGCGACTTATACTTTTTGAATTATAAAAAATATTTAAAATCGTTTGAGAATAAATCGCTATTTTATGCAATTTCGTAAATATTTAAATTTCAAACAGTCATAAAATTTTTTCCTCTAATTCCGGTAGAAATTTTTTTAAAGATTTTTGAAGAGTAGCTTATAGATAACCTCGTGTTAAAATTTTGAACCTTAAGTATGAACAAAAAAAATTTTATGAATTTTTATCTACAAAATAACTTGCAAATTATCGTGATTTTTACATATTTCGTATAAATTGGAACTTTGAGCACTTATAAAAAAAAATTGTGACTTACGATTTTAGATTTTTTTTTATCAGTTAAGGAACAACTTATAAGAAACCTTGTATTAAATTTTCAAGATTTTCTGGGCAGTGAAAAAAATTTTATCGTTATTTAAAAAAAAAATACTTAAAAAAATTGAAAATTTCAATTGTCTATAAATAGCTTAATAAAAGTCAAAATACTTTGAAAATTTAATGGTGTATAGAGAACGCTAATCTTAACATTTGGTGAAAATTTCAAGTATTTACATCGATTAGTTTTTGAGTTATAGCAAAATAAAAAATTTGATTATGTCGAAAACTGGTTTTGCGTAAAAACTCCCGTTTTTCCCAAATTTTTTTATGGTTTTTCCCGTCGCATTTAAAAAATATTGGAAATTTTTAACTTTTGACCCCACAAAGTACCAAATAGATTCACTTTCCTTTCAGAAAAGTTGCTACATAAGGCAATCGAAGCATTTTTACTGCCCCAAAACGTGTCGACAGACACAAAAAAAAAAAAAAAAAAAAAAAACACACATCATTGTAAAATCAATACATTCTTCACTCCGTTCAGAATCTAAAATTTTAGGTGTAAATATGAGAAAATTTAGAGTAATAATAGTACTTGTATTGCTATTATATTGTTAAAAGTAATTTTAGTTAATATTGAGTACTTCTATGGCTTTTATATATTTATTATTTTATAATAAATAATAATAATTTTTTTATAATTTTATTTTATTATTAGATTATTTATATCTATACCATTTTGTAGAACAGGGGACGGCAACCTTTTTACCTACACGGGCCATAATTTGTTTCAGTTTTTTATGGAGGGTCACATACAAAATTAAAATAGTGAAAAATATAATTTTAACAAATAATACTAATATATTTACAGATAGCAACAAACATATTATGAGTTTAACATTGCGGTTGTCCTTATTAACTAATTTTTAATTAAATACATTAGTAGAGAAAATTTAAAAGTTTAAAAATAATTAATAATTAATTCTTGAATGCATTTTAGTATACAAATATTAAATTACTAGTGTGATTTTTGATGTTGAATTTTTCCCGCCAATTCATTTATATCCGCTTTTATATTGGATGTTGATATCCTTAAAACAGCATTCAAGTGTTCATCGCTTAATCGTGAACAATATTTATTTTTTCGGAATTTAAGTAGGTATTGAGAATATCTGCTCACAAATATATGTGCTACCGAAAGCAGTAATAATTTTTTTAGCAAAACTTTTAATGCCTTTAAAATCTATTTCAGAAAGACTTGAATAAAATATTTTTATGTAATTACTTTCTTTAAAAGCATTTTTAAGAATACTGTTGTTTTGCAATTCTATGACTTCTATCTGTAAATAAGATTCAACATCGTCAATGTCGACGGAAAAAGGGTTTTGAAACAATTTGATTTTATTCTCTTGTGTGTAAAAATCAGAAAATCGTATTGAAAATTCATTTTGTAGATTTTAAATTATATATAAAAAATTCAATTTTGTAGTTTCCCAATTTAAAGTTGATTTGGTTGATTCTAATACAATTTTACAACATACGAAATGATCCAAGTGCTGTTCATTATTATGTTTGTGTAATAATTTTAATTTCACTTGAAATGATTTTATATTTGAATACATATCTGACAACAATTTGTCTTTACCTTGCAGTTTCATATTCAGTTCATTCAATAAAGTTGTTATATCAGTTAACAATTCCAGATTAAGAACTCACTTTTCATTTGATAATTCTGGTACATTTTTACCTTTTTCTGACATAAAAATTGTTATTTCATTTCGTAAAATAAAAAACCGTTTCAAAACCACACCTCTACTCAACCACCTTACTTCGGAAAAATATATTACATCCCCATATTCAGCATCGCATACTTCCAAAAATATTTTAATTTGACGTTGTGCCAAAGCATTTTTGCGTATGTAGTTAACCGTTGATACTACAATATTCATTACATCTTTCCATGCTAAAACTTTGCAACATAATGCCTCTTGATGTATGATGCAATGAAATATCATAGGTACTTCATGTCTTTCTTCCACCATTTTCGCATTTATTCTCCCAATTAATCCTTTATTAATTCCACTCATATTTCTACCACCGTCTGTAGTAACACTAACTAGTTTGTTCCAACTTATATCAAGTTTTTTTAAATGTTGAGTCAATTCTGGTTTTTTTTTCTTTAGTCAATTTCGATAAATAAGTCTTCTCCCGTTCAATTCCTCGAATAAATGTTAATAACTGAGCAGTATCACAAACATCAGTACTTTCGTTAGTTGTGATAGAAAAACAATCATATTTAGAAACTATTTCTTTCAGTTTGAACATTAAATTTGTTCCTAACTCTTCGGTACGTCTAACACAGGTCCTAGCTGAGAGACTGATGTCTTAAAATTGTTTTTTTTTTTCTCAGGACATATTTCATTTACAACGGCTAACATACATTTTTTTTATAAACTCAGAGTCGTTGAATGGACGATTACACTTAGCTATCATTTCAGCAACTACGAAACTAGCTCGTACTCCTGATTCGTTTTGATTATGTTGTAATTTAAAACTATTTTGTTGATTAGTCAATGAACTTTTAAAATTGTTTATTTTAATCTGCCTAAGATCACCAGTGAGAGTGTCAAATTTTAATTTATGCTCGGTTTCATAGTGACGTTTAACATTATACTCTTTTACAGTTAAAATGGTTTTTTTGCAAATTAAACATAACAGTTTACCTTTATTTTCGATAAAAAATATAAATCCGTCCATGATTCGTTGAATGTACGATGTTTATCACTAATCTTACGTTTTTTGACATTGAATTGATAGGTTATTATAAAACAGTTGAAATTTAAACTTCACGTTGAAATGTTTCGAAACAAACTGCACTAAGGCCATGCCCAGATACGTATTTGTTGTAATCGACAATTTATACATTATATGAGATTAAATTACGTTCTCGATCATAGCTTATCTCCCATTGTTATACAATAGTCATGAATAAATATTATTTATATATTTTATAATAATTTAAGCTACAAAATTAAAATTTTAAATACCATGAATTTTATTTGGAGGGCCGCAGCAAAAAGTTCCGATGACCGCATGCAGCCCACGGGCCATGGGTTGCCGATTCCTGTTGTATTAGATAGATAAAAATTTGGAGGACTAACTAAGCTCTCTTATCCTCCATCTTATTGCGCCTATGTAGTAGTTAGGTCCCAGAGTAAAATTTAAAATTTATTGAATTTTATAAAACATACATTTTTAGAATAATATAAATTATAAGTAAATATAAGAAAGAAATCTTATGAAATATAATATCTTCTTCTTCATCTTCTGCCTCGCTTTCTTCCCAACTATTTGGGGTCGGCCACCCCTTATCCTACACTTCCACTTCACTCGGTCAATCACATTTCCTATGCACACACCAACAGCCTTCATTTCATTCTTCATAGTCTCCAACCATCTCTTTTTTGGTCTTCCTCTTTCTCTTTTCCTTCCAACGTCCATCTTCATAACCACTCTTACTGCATTCGTTTCCTCTCGTCTCATCACATGCCCAAACCATCTCAGCCTATTTTCTCTGATTATAGGCCATAATATCGAAAAAATAAAGGCGAAAAGAAAAATAGCGAAAAAAATAAAAGCGAAGTTTATATAATTACGAAATCAAAAATAGCGAAAAAATACTAATATATATTTATATATAATTATAAAATCATGAAGCGATTATTTGTTGAGGGTTATCTTGTGACGTCAGTGCTTGGGATTTCATTCTCTTGACATCTTTTTTTACTTCTAACTTGCATATATCTGGAACGTGGTTATGCTCTGAAGGCTCTTTTTTAATTTTATCATCACTTGTAGTTGTTAATCGACCACTACATTGCAAATCTATACATTTCCAATACTTCGATTCCTTGTACATTTTTTCCATTCTATATGTATAACTATTATACACGAGTAAACGTTTATTTTTATTAGATTTAATAAATTCCACAATTCAAAAATCAAATTTTAAAAATACAGTTCAAATAAAATACGAGAAATAAAATAATATAAGCACAACACTTAGTCAACGATTGTCACGATGTCGAACGTTGCCACAAAATTATTTGATGTCCATATAGTATAAAAGGTATACGATGTAGACTATTCACGATAAAAACGATAACGGATATTACCTTGAGCCACAATAATAATGACAGACTAATAAATATTATATTATCTACAGTTTTTCCCTATTCATTGTTTAATATTTACTATAAAAACAAGAGTTTTCCCCTTAACATTCGATATATTATTTTTCGCTAATATTTAGTTTCCTTATTATTATTTTCGATATTTTTAATTCGCTATTTTTCCATTCACTATATTTTTTTTTCGCTTTTTTGGCCGGTTACCATTTTCTCTCATCTTGTCCACAATTGGCGCTACACCAACACTACCTCTCACGTATTCGTTCCTTATTCTATCTTCCCTTGTCACTCCACTCAACCATCTAAGCATTCTCATTTCCGCGACACTCATACTTTGTTCTATTCTCCTGTTAACCGTCCAACACTCTGAACCATACAGCATAGTTGGTGACACTACACTTTTATAAAATTTACCTTTCAGCCTCATTGGAATTCTCTTATCGCATAACACGCCCGATGCTTCTCTCCATTTCATCCTACCGCACTTAATCCCATGTTTGACATCCATGTCAAAGCCCCTGTCCTTTTGAACAAAGATCCTAAATATTTAAAGCTCTCAATTTCACCTATCACATCACCATCTATTGTCATTGGTCTCCTCATTCCTTCAACTTCTTGGTCTTTTTGTCCAAAATCACAATCTATATACTCTGTTTTATTTCTACTAATTCTCAATCCCTTTTCTTCGAGGGCTAACCTCCACTCATTTACCCTATTATTGACAACTTCCAGGTTCTCTCTTACCAGAACTATATCATCCGCAAATATCATACACCATGGTATCTCATCCTGTATCTTCTTTGAAACCTTACCCATTACCACTGAGAATAGGTAGGAGCTTAGAGCTGACCCCTGGTGCACACCTACTCCTACACTGAAACCTTCTGATACTCCACACCGACTCTTGACTCTAGTACTAGACCCTTCATACATATCCTGGATCAAATTTACATACATTTTTGGGACATTTTTCCTCATTAATGCCCACCTAAAAACTTCCCTTGGCACTCTATCGTACGCATTTTCTAAATCTATAAACACCATGCATAGTTTTTTTATTCTTTTCTTTGTACTTCTCTACTAATTGCCTAACACAAAATACTGGCTCCATTGTCGATTTTCCCTGGCATAAAACCAAACTGGTTTTCTAATATCAACGTCTCACTTCTTATCCTCTTCTCTATAATCTTTTCCCAGATCATCATACTATGACTCATGAGCTTTATTCCTCTATAGTTCCCATATTCTTGTATGTCTCCTTTTCCTATACATTTTGGTACAATTAAAACTCTTTCTCTAATCTTCTGGCAGTTTTTCCCTATATTAGTACCGTATTAATAAGATTTTTCAGCCAATGCTTACATCCCCTAACATTTTCCACACCTCTACAGGTACTCCATCTGGTCCTACCGCTTTTTTCTTTTTCATTGCCTTCACCGCATCTCTCAATTCCTCCTCACCCACTAGACCAATCAATCCTTCATTCCATGAAATACTCTCTAAAGCTTCTTTTGGATACTCCTCGTTCAGTAATTTCTCAAAATATTATTTTTTTCACATCCTCATATTTTGTTAAAACTCTCTTATCCTCATTTTTTATACACCAGACATCTTGGAAATCCTTGGATCGCTTTTCTATCACCTTCACCAGTCTATAAATTTTTTTTTCTCCTTCCTGTGTTCCTAGCCACTCATATAACTCATCATACCTATTAAGCTTCGTTTTGCATACCGCACTCTTAACTATTTTACATACATTTTTATACTCTATCCAATCTTCTCTCTTCCTGCCTTTTCTGCCATACCTTAAATTGCTTTTTCTTACTCGCTACTACTCTCTGAATCTCCTCATCTAATCTCCATCATTATTTTATGATCATTAAAATATATTATAAAAACAAATTTTTTCGACATTTTATTCTATGCTGACGCAGGACGTCTGAACGCAGCACTAGTCCAGTTTAGTAGTGCGTCCGGACGCACAGCAACATTTACCGACGCGCTGCGTTAAACGCAAGTAGGAAAACAGTCACATATAAAAAGCATGTATCTAGTAACAATGCGTCTGACGCTGCGTTTGGACGCTGCAGGGAAAACGTACCTTTAGAATAATTTCCTGATGTGTATAATATATAGATAAAGTCATCACTACAACTACAACCGCTATCGTGTTTTATAAATTACCAATTTTTATTTCTAAAATTCCTCGTATTTGGTCGACTATTATTTATATAATAATTGAGGCAGGTAGCACGAATAACGTATGTAACACTATTATTATTAATTCTTTTTCAAATAAAAATGTTGATGCCCCATGAAATTTGATACCCGAAGCGAATGCCCCCTCTCACCCCTCCTAAGTACGTCGCTGCTTGTAGAACCATACTTTTAGGATAGAATGCTTAAAGGTACTCAATATTTAATTTTTTAAACCAACGTATTACCAATACTGATAAATAAATGACAGCATATGCTCTTTCAATAAGATATAGTACCAGCTCACAATGCAATAGTTGTCAGACAATATGTAGATAAAAAATTTTCTAAATCAATGAATTGGTACTAATTACATTTTTCTTCAGTACTCAAATTTAACGCTGTTATTTTTTTTTTTTTTGGGAGGACATTTAAATATTATGGTTTACACAGATCCATCTTTCAGTTATCAGAAGATAAAAAACAAAATATAGTCAGCATGTGACGTTTTTAGAGAAAATTAAATGAAAGCGGAAACATCACCTAAATATTGAGAAAGCTTGAATTATATTTAGGGTATAATAGGTATAATACAAAAAAATTAATACAACGGGGAAAAGTTTAAAAAATGCATTAAATTATTTACGGAATAAATTTTTTTCTATTTTATAAATTATTACCTACTATTACTATTACTGTAACAGTTATTATTATTATTTTAAATATAAAAAATTCACGTATTAAAAATAAAGTTGAATTATTTAACACTATTTTTTATAATTTAGCGCTTAAGGTAAACATTTTTTAATAAACTAATTGTGTATAACTTCACAGTTTGACTTACTCCCATTTGGTTAGTTGTATGAATAGTAAAAACTATTTTCACAAAAATTGTTTGAAAAAAAAATATATTTTAATATGTAGAAAAAATAAGGGTTTCCATTAAAAAAAAAGTAAGTTGTATTGTGCATGCATATACCACAAGAGTTAAAATTCTAAAATTGTCAAAAAATATGTATTTCAGTATCCTCTAAGACCCCCGAAATATTAATTTTAATACAAGGGATCCATGGATCTGCAGCTGAGATATTTTGTGGTATCTGAAATCATGATCACACTGTATATGAGTGTAATTTGAATTATATAGTTTTTACACATTAGGTGATAGAATATTAGAATGTTTTTAGTCTTATATTTCAATTATTTAATCATGTAATGTTTTTATTTTTCATGATTTTTGTATTGTATATTGTGAATTTGATATAAATTGACAAGTGACAATACAAGTGTTTTTCCTTGTTTTGAGAGGATTTTAGGTTAGTCAAAAGAATTGTATAATATACAATTCTTTTGACTAACCTAAAATGTTGAACATAACATATTATGTAAATATATACTTCAACATATAAACTGTCAACCAAATAATATTTTTCTACCTTTTAATTTAACAGTTAACTTCAATTTTAAAAGTCATATTTTGATATTTATGAAAATTAAACTACTAATTAATTTTCACAGTTACATCTTATGAGTAACTTTGGTAACGATTTATTACATATATTTGTAAACATGTATGGAAAGGATATGGACACTTATCATTAGAGTTAATGTTTTGATATATATATATATACAGGGTGATTTTTTTATCGTGAACCAGTTAATATCTCGGAAAGTATAAGGAATTTTTAAATAATTTTTTTTTAAACTTTCTAGGTTTTACTATTTTACACTGTGTTACAATTTTAATAATTTTAACTTCCTCCTTTCCTTATGATAAGACACTATCAACATTCGATTTTCAAATGGCAATACCTATTTTCGATAGTGAAAATTTATAAACATACTGAAAAAAATAATTTCAACGTTTACAGAATTTAATTTCAGTAATCCGTTTGCGACTTATTACCGTTTAAATATTTGTTCAATTTACTGCTACCGGGCAATTTATCAAGCCCAATAGTATAAACCAGAAGTCAAAACCCGAATGATATCTCTATTTAACAATACCCATAACAGTCATAATCGATAATAATTCTTAAGTACCTAACGAGAAAGATAAACAATTCTGTAAGAAAAAAAAAATGTCCTATCAACACTCCCACCGTGTGTCAGTGAGCGACTAGCCTGCAGCAGCTTAAAGGTATAAAAATAACATATTACAATTTACCATCATGGTTACATAATATATCACTGGTTACTGATTCATGGTAAACGGTCTTATCACACATTATCTTAGTAGATAAACGATAATAAATCCCGGTCACAGATATCTATATTATTTTAGTGGTATCCGTTGTTGGATAACACTAATACAATTTGTACTCTTTCAGAAGGGTAATAAATAAATATAAACGCAGTTTATTACGAGTATAAATGTATTATGCTCGACACGAGACAAAAATAATAAAAAGGAAATAACAAATTGTATCGCTCGACAAAGCGTAAAAGACGACAAAAAATAGCGGCGTGCAAAAAACCAAAAAAATGTACGGACATGGGTCTGGTTCGACGGATCGGAGGCTAGAGTGAGCCGAGCTTGATTGAACGATCGAAGTAACCGTCAAACGGCGTATAAAACAAGTTAACAACATAAAGGGTAAAGGTATACAATATAAAATATAAATCACGGGTTAACAGTTGGTATTACATATAAGTGGGGCTATGAGCCGTGTCCCCACATTATACTAGATAAGGTACTCGCGGCGTTGCACATAGGAAATAGTGACGCAAGATTTCAACCGTTATCACAAGTTCTTATCACATTGCTGGTTGGCAAAATATTAGAATTTATTATGGGAACGAGTACAATTCACTACATAAAGTCGATACTTCTTTACATAATTTACAAGTCTGCGACTTCAAATATTAGTCCCGATTCCAACAGCGTATTATATATTTGAGGTCTTTAAAAAAAAGCACTTAAACATGTTGTCTATAGATTTTACAATGTATTTTATGTAATATTGGTAAGGATATAAGATTAATTATGCAGGTATGAAAAAGTCATCTTTGTTATGTCCCGTCGGTTAAGTCCAACGGGGACATATAATATTTGTTCGAGTCAGGAACGTTTTAACAAAAAAAACACACATCAACTATTGAACTATTAAGTTATATTTTAGACACAGTATTATTATAATGAAAAATGATAGACTTTGTGCGTATGCTGCTAATACTCGACTGCCGGAGCTATATCGGTAGGCCGATGGCAACGGTTGTCGATGTATGTTGCAACTCAGCATTTTATTATTATAAACTAACAAGTAATAAAGAGTAATAAGAAGGAGTTCTTAACACCCCCCGTGTTAAATGGAAGATCATTGTCCATTATCTAATTTTGGGCAATGATTTTCCAGTGATAGCATCGCTTGTTGTTTCTTTTATATTTATGTTATCTAAATTTATGTCTTCATAGACCTTTTGTACGATATATTTTTTTTCAACATTATGACAAATATTCTTAAATCTACTATAAACTAAAAGTATACTTAAGCCTACACTGATGATTGTTATTAATAATATTGATATATAAAAGATACTTTGTTGATTTTCTTTATCATTATTAGGTGTTTCATGCAAACTACTTTGTAGTTCTTGTATTGATTTTGCATTCTCGTTTAATTTTATTAAGTTATCTCTTATTCTATTTTCCTTTACAAAAAGTGAATCGTTTGAAATTTTATCCGCTAGATTGATATGAGACTGAACACTTATAGTAACGTTCAATTGAGGTACAAAATCTGCATACATTTTGGAAATAACTATCCTTTTAGGTATTAAAATATCATTATCATCAGTGTTTGCTTCACAATAATTATTTAAAGTAAATACACCCGTACCATTTACATTTACAGTGATTGATGTAGTTATATTTTCACATTTCACCAAAACGTTTTCCCCATTAGATACATATACCCAAGAATTTGTTTTTTCTAATCTATGCCATACATTTACATTTAACTTAACATATCTAAGATTACATGAACTTGGTAATATACGTGGATTTCGGAAAATCCTTGTTTCACAAGTTTCATCTAATTGATGAGGTTGTTGTTCGTTTGGACAAATATATAATTCTACGAATTTTTTACAATTTCTTAATTGTAACATTGTCATTTGTATATAATATAATCTAGATTTTCCTAATCCTAAGTAATCCGATGTGGATTTTATAATAGCGTACACATTATTCTTTATTTTAACGGGTAATGGTAATGGTTTATACAATAAAAATTCATAATTATTAACTAACGGTATTTCTAAAGTAAAAATCAATACATTTTGTACATATACTACGTTGATATCAACCAACCGCATCAGATCAGACATTCCGATTTTATCAATGTTAGGAGGTAAACCCAATCCTAAAGGTAGTTGTGACTTTATTTCTCTTAGTTGTTGTACTACAGTGTTGATATTAATGAGACTGGAGTGTACGAATCCTTGTAAAGCAGTATTCACGATATTCTCTAATGTCTCTGTTTCGTAAGCATATTGAGCTAGAATTAGATTCAATAAAGAAATCTTTTGTGATAAAGCAGTTGTGAATTCGATAATTCCAATTTCGACCTTCTCTGCTTGGACTTCGTGCAGTAGGTAATTGTATTTTTCTTTTAATGATCCCTGTATTTTTTCTATTTGAATAAAAGAGTCGTTTACATTTGTTACTACCGATTGAACAATGTTAACTTGTGTTTCTGTTGTCTGTAGCAGTTGTGCCTTTGCATTTTCGAGTTCTCGGATCTTCTTATAAAAATATTCAGCGTCTTGGTCGTCACATGTGCCAAATAACACGTTGGCTGTACGTCCCACCAAATTTATAAGATCTCTCTTGAAGCGTAGAACATTTGTATTTGGTTGTTCGATGATTCTAATGACATTATTTCTGTTATTGTTGATCTCGTTTAAGAAGTTCGCCGATTGATGACTATAATGAATACACGGGTTATCGCTAGTTCTTAGTTCCAAGTCTCTTCCTAATTGACAGGATTGTTCAATTTGTTGCACAATCTCGTGAATTTGAAGGTATTTCTCGTTATAATTAGAGACATTCACGTAAGTTAATAGACGCCAATTCGAATTCGTCAAGTACATTTGTCCAATGGATTGAAAGTAGATACCGGAAGGTTGTTGAATAACGTTATTTATGAACTGCGTTAATCCTTTATGAATTAAGTTGCTGATTCTGGAACATTATGTTATGTTTTGCTTAATTATTTGAAATAATGATTTTTATATATATATATATATATATAAATATACATAATTAATTAATAATAATTTTTTTAATTTTTTTTTTTTTTTTTTTATTGATATTTTATTTTATTTTATTTTATTTATTTTTTTTAAGACTGAAATATTTTTAGTTCATTTTTATGAACCTTTATTTACCTTCGACCTCGTAATATAGACACGTTTTCGTTATGATGTATCGCTGTGACTGAATATGGACCTTTCCATTTTGGGTTAAGTTTCCCGTTTTGATTGTGGATTTTCTGTAGCACTTTATCTCCTACGTTTAGTACTATTTGATGCTGGTCTTTGTCATATGATACCTTGGATTTTGTTTTACTTGTAATAAGGTTTTCTCGTGCTATTAGGGATGATTCCTGGAGTCTTTTACGTAACTCAAATGAGTAATCCTCGTAATTATAACAGGGTTGAGGTGCTCGAGTTAACGTATGTGGTACTTCAACTGGATAACCATATACTAGTTCATGGGGTTGGAATTTGATCGTTGTGTGAATGGTACTGTTGTACGTGAACATCGCATAAGGCACGTAATCGTCCCAATCTTGTTTTTTCTCATTTACATAGTGCCGTAAGTATTCCATTAAAGTACGATGAGACCTTTTTAAGGCTCCGTTGGATTGAGGATGGTAAGCTGTTGTG
The DNA here is from genome assembly GCA_034509805.1 of Sipha maydis. Classification (NCBI taxonomy): domain Eukaryota; kingdom Metazoa; phylum Arthropoda; class Insecta; order Hemiptera; family Aphididae; genus Sipha; species Sipha maydis. The sequence goes on along the minus strand of JASXSY010002386.1, from coordinate 29,890 downwards.
TTGATTTTCTTTATTTGTAATAATTTACAGCAAGCTGTAAATATTTTGCTCAAAAAATCTGTTCCTTAGTCCGTCACTATGATTATGGGTACACCATGATGACAGATAAAATTTTCCACGAAAGCTTTCGCTATTGTGTTTGCCGTGTGGTCTGCTAGTGGTATGGCTGTGGAAAACTTAGACAAGTCATCTTGAATGGTTAATATAAAGGAATTTCCTTTCTTCGACTTGTCCATAGGTCCAACTATATCAAGGAAAATTTTCTCAAACGCTACGCTGGCCGTGGTGGTCACTACCATAGGTTGTTGAACTGTACGGTTCATGCTTTTATTAACTTGGCATGAGCTACAGGACTTTATGTAAGTTATTACATCATTTTTCAATCCTTTCCATGAATGATGCATTTTGATTCTTTTTATGGTTCGCGATACTCCTTGATGCCCTCCTAATGGCGAAGAATGAAATTCTTCTATGATATTCTGCTTTTCCTCGTTTGAATAGAAGTTAGAGTTGAAGATGAGTACTTTAATTTTTGAACCTTTGAAAATATATCTTATCATGGTGCGGACTTGTTCCCAGTCAAGTCTGTCGTGTCCGCTACCGATTTTTGGTAATGCTATTTTTCTTATGTTTTCAATTTCACAGAAATGTCTTAAGTTTTTTATGGTGTAAAACATTGTTTCGTACGTTGGCTTTTGATTGTATGTTTCTTTGTTAATCATATACAATAGGTACTGTTAGTTATTTTTTATTACTGCTAGCTCAGTTATTGCCTTATTTTGTTGTTGAAGTTTATCTACTTGGCCAAATCTTCGTCTGAATTCTAAGGCTATGCCTTGTGACATCTTGAAATCTTTGGACACACAATGTCCGAGTGCGAAGTCTTCAGTTGCCTCAAATAGATAACCTTCTACTTCGCCAACATTGGCGTTTATGATTACCTTTGTTTGAATTTCTTCTATGTATCTTTCATATGTATTCATCAAGTATTCTTCTACATTTGTTGTTGAATTTATATGTACAATGCGACTTAACGCGTCGGAATTAGTATTAGCTGTCCCTGGTTTGTACACTATATCATACTCGTGCTCTTCCAGTTGTAGACGCCATCTTATAAAACGAGCTCCCGGATCTTTAACATTAAACAGCCATGTTAATGGTTTGTGATCCGTGACTATTGTGAATCTTCGCCCAAATAAATATGGACGGAATTGTTTAGTTGCCCAGACGATTGCTAATAGTTCTTTTTCTGTGGTGTTGTAATTTTTCTCAGCCTTATTCAATGTGCGAGATATGTAAGATATAGGTAAGTCACTTCCTATATTGCCCTGGGACAATATAGCACCTATGGCCACATTCCATATAAATTCTGCATCCTTTTTTAATAGGTTAGTCGAAGGTTTCGCCAACTGACTAAAATTTTTAATGAACCTTCTGTAGTAACCGGCTAAACCAAGAAATGACTTTACATCCTTTGGATTTTTTGGGATCTGGAAGTTAGCTACACATTCGGTGGTTTTTGGGTCTGGTTTAACGCCTTTATCTGTTATGATATGTCCTAGATAAACGACCTCCTTCCTCAAAAACTCACATTTGAGAGGTTGCAACTTTAGGTTGTAAACCTAGGTTTACGTCCTCGATCGATCGAATACTTCCCTCAGTTGTTTTTGGTGATCTTCTAAAGAAGTTCCAATGATGATGACATCATCCAGATACACAAATGTTTTAATGCCGTTTAGACCTACAAGTACCCGATTCATCCGTCGTTGAAAGGAAGCTGGTGCTCCTTTCAACCCAAAGCACATCCTTTAGAATTCAAAGTGACCCTGGTCCGTGCTGAAACCTGTTTTTTGTCTGTCCTCTGCCGCAAAGGAATTTGATAATATCCACTTGCCATATCTAGACAAGTGAAATATTTAGCCTTACCTAATTGGTCTAGTATTTCTGCAACATTTGGCATAGGAAAAGCGTCCCCCACCGTAATGTTATTTAATTTACGGAAATCCACCACCACTCTGTATTTTTAGTACCAGATGCGTCTTCCTTTTTGGGTACTACTAATAGTGGGGCATTCCAAGGACTATCATTTGGTCTAATTATTCCGTCTCTTTGCATCTCCTCTACTTGTTTGCTTATTTCTTCCTTTTGGGAGTAAGGGAGCTTGTACGGTTTTTGGTGAATCGGATGCGTCACTCCCGGAGTTTTAATTTCGTGACACACTGCATCCGGTGCATGATATTCGGTCCCCTTCTAAATGGAACACGTCAGAGAATTCGTGACATAGACTCTGAATTGCTTTTCGTTCTTCTGACGACAAATGGTCCGTGCGTAATGTTTCATTTATTCGTGTTATTCGGTCGTCTTAGTTTACGGCGACTTCTTTTGTTCCGGAAACACGTTTGATAGAGGCTTCGTTGAATGTTTCACATCGCGCTGGTAATTCCATAATAGTTTTGTCTGTGAATGATAATTCTCCTTGACCTATGTCAATGACAGCTCGGTTTTTCTTTAGAGAAGGTTCCCCCCAAAATGCCATCTCCTGGTATCGGAAAATCTGAGTCCACAACAAAAAATTCTGCTTTAAAATTATATTTCCCTACAAGTACATCTAGCCACGTTGATCCAATTGTATTAGTTATTTCATTTGTTATACCTTGTAGTCGTTGTTTCTTATCTGTATCGATTAATATTTCTTCCTTTAATGAAGTGATTTTTGATAATATTGAGTTCGGCCCCAGTGTCCACTAACAGTTTAATCTGGTCTATGATACACTGTGGTGATGTACACAAAATGTGTCGGTTTTTTACTTTTGTGATTCGATACATAGACTTTTGATAGGCCCCATTGTTTTTACATCCTTGACCGACCGGAGCCCTGTACGTTCGGTCGTGAATCGTTTCCCGATGTTGAAGGATAAACTTTGTCGGATTGACTCGGCTCTTTTCTTTTTGAAGCAGTCTTCCCTTATATATCCTTTCGCTTTGCAGTAAGAACATGAAATTTTGTGTACCGCCTGAGTTGTTTGGTTGTTGCGAATAATTACTTTGACCCGTGTCCCTAGGACTGGAGTTTGGTTTCGCAAATCTACACTGGTTCGTGTTGTGATTTCGTTTATGGCATATTGTACAGTATTTTGTTGACCAGTTCTTTTCTTGTTTGTTTTGAAATAACCGTTGCGTATCCGTAGTAGACTTAATGAGTTTTTCCTCCTCTAGACTGTCGTTAATAGCTTCTTCTAGGGATGAATGATTTCTTGATTTGATGATCTGTCTCAAATTTGTTTCAAGTCCTTCGATGAAAGTAGTAAGTGTCTTTTCTTTAATGTATTCGCGAATCGCTGTCGCTGCCTCTACATTTTTACCTACTACGCTAACATTGCATAGTTCATGAAGTAGATTTTCTAATTTATTTGCGTAATCTTGGACAGATTCACCTGATTTTTGTTTTAATGAATGTAATTCAAGTTAAAGGTAACCTGGAGTCCTTTGCGCACAGAACGAATTTTCAAGAAGTGTCCTGAGGCCCGACCAGTCGGTGATAACTCGATTTTGAGTTATAGCAAATGCTTTACCCCCTAATTTTTGTTTTTATAGCTTGAACTAACACTGATTTTAGGGATGGATCTACGCTTTGTACGGCAAAATCACATGCATTTAAGAAGCGATGGATTTCCCCCCCTTTATTTCCTTCAAAAGTAGGAATTAATTTTATTAGAGTTTCTAATGATAATTTCCCTTCAGCCATATTTTGATTTTCAAAGTCGATTAAATATTCAGATGTGTTAGTATCGTTTGTGTTGTCGATTAAAATTTCTAATTTAGCTTTTGTTCTTGACCGGGTTTCAGGTCTATTGGATAAATTATCGGAATTGTCTTTACCTGAGTTAGTTGGTTCTCCTACGGGATTGGGCATAACCTAACTAGATGATTTTTACTATAATTCTATCAGAGTACGATTTAGTTCTTAATTTAAATGCAACATAATAATAATATTACTTAGTGTACTAAATGCTACTGTTTAAAACTATATGTATATAATAAAAGGAAGAATCTTACAGTAGTGTGGAGATTAGTACAATGTAGCCAGTCATCGTGAATTGTTGGTTGAACGTCGTTGAGTTTTCCGTGATAGGTAATCGCGCGGCTCCCTGCGTGAATGGACTCGAAGTGGATCCCACGAAGTCTTCACGTTTCTTCGTTGACGTTCTCAGCTCCGAAACTGATGGCGCGGAGACCACAATAAATTGCGGGTTTTATAGTATATTATTATACGATATACTGTGTACACTGTGTGATAGTGTGTGTATATAATATTTATTATACGATATACTGTTTGTTTATAAGACAGTATATATATTTCGTCCGGAGTGAATACTGCTGACGTTGTGATGATTGTCGGTCAGTGTCACTCGTGATAGCACCTCCTTGAATGTTAGTATGCACGAGCGCAATCGGTGCTCACCAAAATTGTTTCTTCTCTTTTTTTTTTTAAATAAAAAAAAAAACCTCCTAGTGTGTGAACGGATCGCTGACACAACGTTTTAGCTGTGTACGATTGGAATGTGCCACACCCGTATATACTGAAGACGCGACACAATATACGTTTGTACAGTATATTATGCTAAATGCGTATGGATACACTTGTAATAATTACTTGCGTATATTGACGTTCCAACGTGTACTGAATCCGTTGTACGTATAGACTGTGTAATGAATCGAGTTCCCAGATGGAAGATGTGTGAAGTTAAAAAAGAAAAAAAAAATTCCTGTATCCGACCGCTGCCACCAATTGTTATGTCCCGTCGGTTAAGTCCAACGGGGACATATAATATTTGTTCGAGTCAGGAACGTTTTAACAAAAAAAACACACATCAACTATTGAACTATTAAGTTATATTTTAGACACAGTATTATTATAATGAAAAATGATAGACTTTGTGCGTATGCTGCTAATACTCGACTGCCGGAGCTATATCGGTAGGCCGATGGCAACGGTTGTCGATGTATGTTGCAACTCAGCATTTTATTATTATAAACTAACAAGTAATAAAGAGTAATAAGAAGGGGTTCTTAACATCTTTTATAATTTTAGATTCTGAACGGAGTGATAGAATCTATTGATTTTACAATGATGTGTGTTTTAGATTCTGAACGGAGTGAAGAATGTATTGATTTTACAATGATGTGTGTTTTTTTTTATTTTTGTGTCTGACGACACCTTTTTTGGCAGTAAAAAGGCTTCGATTTGCTTATGTAGCAACTTTTCTGAAAGGAAAGTGAATCTAGTTGGTACTTTGAGGGGTCAAAAGTAAAAAATTTTCAATATATTTTAAATGCGACGGGAAAAACCCTAAAAAAATAAGGGAAAAACGGGAGTTTTTACGCAAAACCAGTTCTCGACAAAATCAAATTTTTTATTTTGCTATAACTCAAAAACTAATCTATGTAAATACTTGAAATTTTCACTAAATGTTGAGATTAGCGTTCTCTATACACCGTTAAATTTTCAAAGTATTTTGATTTTTATTGAGCTATTTATAGACAATTGAAATTTTCAATTTTTTTAATTTTTTTTTTTTAAAATAACGATAAAATTGTTTTGGCCGGCCAGAAAATCTTGAAAATTTATACAAGGTTTCTTATAAGTTGTTCCTTAACTGATACAAAAAAAAAATCTAAAATCGTAAGTCACAATTTTTTTTTATAAGTGCTTAAAGTTCCAATTTATACGAAATATGTAAAAATTGCGAAATTTGCAAGTTATTTTGTAGATAAAAAATTCATAAAATGTTTTCTGTTCATACTTAAGGTTCAAAATTTTAACACTAGGTTATCTATAAGCTACTCTTCAAAAATCTTTAAAAAAATTTATACCGTACCTAGAGGAAACAATTTTATGACTGTTTGAAATTTAAATATTTACGAAATTGCATAAAATAGTGATTTATTCTCAAACGATTTTTAATATTTGTTATAATTCAAAAAGTATGAGTCGCAGATTTTTTAAATTTCTACCAGCTGTTAAGATTAGTATTTCCTTTATGTCATATTTTTTTCAAAATATAATATTGATTTTTAAGCCACTCATAGGCATTTAAAATATTTGATTTTTTTACATTTTTTTTTTTATAAGCGTTTGAACAGCGAATATTGACATAAAATTACATGTAAAATATAATATAATGTATAATATTGTAGCTGACAAACTATGTCGCTGCATGCAACTGCCAACCCATCCTAATTGAAAAATATATATATCGTTTCAAAATAAAATATACTTATTACAATATTTATAAATAACATTGTATTATATTCTAGACAAACATATCATTTCCGTTCAGAATCGTTTTTCGTATACAATGATAACTATCATTGAACTCAAATTTAACAAATCCATTATATGACCTATCCTATGAAGAGTCGCACTCCACCCCCAAGTGTACAGCAGAGCAAGGCCTATCCGGTTCTTTTTTTTCTATTTACACTCTAGGGTAACGGGCTATTTAACTTCCAGATCACCGGGATGTTTCCCGGAACCCAAATGGGCCAACTCGCCCCTGGACTCAACCGATTTCCCGTATTTATATTGAATGAAACCCGTCAAATGATGGCAAGACCATATATTGTTAAATTTATTGAAATAATCTAATCGTAAAACGTTCCAAGACTCTGCGGGCCAGAAATGATTTTAAAAGTTTCTCCCGTGTCATTTTCCCAATTAAAATGAAATATATTGTGTTGAATTCTACATATATATATATATATATATATATATATATATATATATATATATAATATATATATATACCACACAAAATGATAATATAAGACGCGATTCCTAATTCACTTAAAATTTCCAACCGAGAGCTACCAACAAAAACATCCATCCTAATCTCTGTAGATGAGTTTTAAGAGCATTTTTATGACCGCGGTAAAGATTTTTCGAGAACTATGTATGTGTTTGTGTGTTGGAGTTGGGAAGAGATAAAAAAAATTGTAAAACCAATATTGCCCTAAACTTCCGTGTGCTATCTGTCAGGAATTCTAAGTATAGAAACTCACGGATAACAATTAAATAATAAATACCTCAACTTCGATCGATACAGGACGTTAAACGTAAAGATAGAAAATAGATTTCAAAAAGTTCGTATGACTCTCCCCTACCCAGTAATTAATAATACAATGTCATTATAATTTATTTAATATGCATGAGATATGTATATGACAGAATCAATGTCTACTGATTAATAAATGATAAAATATATTAATTATTATTGCTGAACAATATTATTATGCAACAAAAACTATAATCATACTTACCTTTATAAAAACTGTTATTGGCTAAGTGTATGATATTATAATATATATACTATACATAAGTATTAGGTACTATTAAACTACCAACGACATTATCATGCCCTTAGACTCTAAGGCTTAGAGTTACTGCTAGCTACTTCCAAGAAGTCAAAAGTAATCCTAGAAAATTACTTATTTATTAATTTATTACTATTTGCGTGATTTAAAATATTTTAACACTAAGTCTTGTATCATTGATAAAATAAATTTTAATTATAATTTTATCGATTATTTGTAAAATCATTTTGTAGACGTGTTATTTATATTTGAAATAATCTTTACTGCTATTGTTACTCGTTCTAATCTGTGAATTAAATTCCCAAAAGGAATATAATTCACAAGTCTGAAAGTCATTAATAGATGACTGCTCTATCATGACTAAAATAAAAAATTAAAGTATACATTATTATTTGTTTTGTAATTTATTTGTAAGAAATTATTAATATGTTATGCAATTTATTTAACACTTATACTTATTATGCCTAATGAGTATAAATTTTATATAACGAATTAAGAAAAAAAAAATTAAACAATTTTTTGTTTTTATTGTTATGTTACTCTAAGACAAAAGGCCAGATTTATAGACGTCACGGGTTCCATCGGTCGGCCGCCCGCCTATTGCAATACACATATTTCTTCGACGCATCGTTAGTCATTTATTTTTATATTAACTTATAATACTCAAAATGAAAAGCGGTTTTCATATTACAAAATCTTAGATATTTTCCTACAACCTGATACCGTCAACCTATTGAAATAATAAATATTAAACGTAGAAAACGTATATTTTATCCATAATTTATACATCTTTCCGTTTGTTCATACTTCATAGTATTATACCAACACAAACAATAACAATACAATCGCAGTTTATGGGTTTTCCTAAATACAACAGCAGACTACGTTTCGACTAAATTCGTTTTATTTTGTTATCTGTAGTCAATAGTATTACAATTTGTTACATATTACTATATTAGACACTGTGTCTCCGCATTCATTATTTTACGTCAGACGTGCGTTCTAAAATGTCTTTAAAACCATATAGTTTTGAGCCAAATGTTAGTGACACTGATAGTTTTGAACCAAATTATTCTGTATCTTTATGTTTACCAAATGTTCAGGGATGAGCCCAAGTAGAACTAAACGAGTGGTGTAATTGTGAAAATTGTGCAAAAATGTCAAACGATTTAGAATGCATATGTTGTTCAGAATTTGATAACGTAACACCATTATTGGATTCAAAAAAATGTGTTACTGCTACTGCTTCCTTTGAAAAAATTATTTTAGATGAAGAAATATTGAACATTACTCGCCAACAGATGATTATGAAAACTAAAAATAAATTGAAGAAAAAACAGTTGAGCGCGTTAGAAGTACCGAATAAAACATGGAGATATATTTGTTATGTTCAGTTTACTCATTGGGTTGATTCATGGACTTCATTGGGAAAAGGTATATTTAAATTAAAATGTATCTATACATACAAAAATATACTAAATAAATTATATATTATAGCTTATTGTAGGTTAGGTAGTTACATTTAGTATAATAACTAAGTTTAAATATTTTTAGGAGTCAGAGTTGTCATTCCTGCATGTGTCATAAACAAAATAAGAAATAAGTAGCCGGAAAAAGATGGATTGTATGTTGGTTTCAAAAAATCAAATACATATTTACCCTCCTTATTGTATATATTTATTGTAATTTTTTTTATTATTTTCAATAAATAATCATACCAAGTACAATAAATTCTAATTCAACCTTAAAAATTATATATGGTTAATTATGATAATAATAATAATAATAATAATAGTTCTAATAATTTCATGATTTTAATAAAAAGGTCAAAATCATCAGTAATTTATTTTTATTACACTTTTTTATTTTTGAAACCTAGAATACTTTTTCAATCTCATTTCATCAAAATTTAGCTTCGGTATTGAAACTATATTGGTCGGAATTCGAAAATTTTCATCGATTGTAATTGTTTCTGTATTTAAATAATTACCTGTTCTTGCATTAATTTTGATATTTTCAATTATAATTTGTCGCCAATTGTTTGTTGGATTTTTGTAACGATTTTTTGATGTGTAACGGCCGATTGGCTTTGAAAAAACCAATTTATCTCCGACGAGTGTTTTGTTTACATTATAATTGTGATCGAGAATGGCAATTATCGAACGTAAATACATTCCATTAAACTTGAGATGTATTCTTTTGGGCATATATTTTAAGCGAACGTTATGGTAGGACTCCAAGCGACCAGTATGTACAAAATGTTTTGCGTGTTGTAAATCTTTTAACAAATCTTTAGCCATAATAATTTTTTTTAACGCAAAGTAAGACTCACTATTAGGATGTATCCAAAGCTTTTTTTTAAGTCTTCATCGTTTAACTTTTCGTGTTCACATTTTTTTTTTTTGCCATTATCTTCCCATTCGTGCACATTACTAATTTGGTTAAGAACTGAAGTGAATTTTTCCACGAGTAATGATCCGTCACCGTTACAAGTTTGAGAGAACCACCATAAATGGTTATTTATGCTCGTTTTACATAAATATGCATCTGGATATTTTTTGTCAAGTCCTTTCAATCTTTTCGACAAACTCTTAGACAAATGTCACACATCAAATTCATGTTCAATTTGAGGATATTTTGTACGTAAAAAATATCGAATACCTCTATGTCGATCCGTTAGAAATAGTTCTATTTTACAATTTTCTACTTCAATTAATTTATCGATTAACGATTCGCAAGCTTTTCGTTCCAAATCCCCAGAACCCATACCTTTTTGGACTAAATATAAATCAATTATTTTACTACCATGCAAGTCCATTGCTGAATGAGTGCAATATTTTGCGCAGAAACCTGGGGAATCAAATTGCCCATCTCCGGTCAACCAAATATTTTTTTCAGAATTTTTAATTACATTTAAATTATCTTTTCGGTGTTCACGTCACATATTATTAATAATTGGGCCTGTATGTAATTTAGTAATAAAGTCGTATGCTGTACGTGAAAAAAAGCTAGATTTATTGATCGACAAAAAACTGACATTTGAGCGAATAAAATTCCCGAAAGCGTTAAAGCAGCTCCAATTACAATATTCCCTTCTGGACGTTTTCCAGTCTTTTTGAGAAGTCCATTGAACAGTGTGGCCCTCTTCGCAAACTGTAGTAACAGACAAAAATGTTCCTTGGATATAATGTTTCATAGATATATTTCTTGTTGAACATTCTTAACAGTGTTTAAACAAACATAAAATATTTTCCCAAAAAATTATAAAACAAGCATCGTCGTCAATGTTTGGTTTTGAAATTAAATCATTATCGTCAACACATGAATCAATATCATTTTCATCACTTTCTTCTTCACTAATATCTTCATGTAATTCAAATGACAATTCGTTATTAGTCTTTAGTAAATATTGAGCAACACTTTCGCTACCTAAATCACATTGGACACCAATATCATTAACATTATTTTCATGTTCTTGAATAAAATCTATAGAATTGTAACTTAAGTCAAAAGAATGTTCATTTTGCGATTCCAAAATGTTTAGTTCATCTTTAGATTTTTTGACTGGTGTGCTTGATTTGAATGAAGTTTATGTGAATTGATTTTCTCTTTTTCTATTCTGTCTTTCACATCTACTTGTAGATTGTAAGGTAAGAGTAGGGTCATCAGATATTGTTTTGTAAATGGTAGGGAAAACTTTAGATTTTAATGTGTCTGGCATAAGTTTCTTACGTAATACATCAGACTCATTGAAATCATCACTTTTAAAATGAGACGAACAAATTCTATTGTTTTTTCCTGGTATAAAATTTTTACGTTTACAAAAATTTACCCATACCTTATATCTTTGTGGAGATTTTTCGCGCTTTGGAAACCTATAAAAATGAATTGTTTCTTTGTGGCTATAACACGTACAACCGAAAACTGAACACAACATTTTAAGTTAAACAATAATTATTATAAAAAGAAAAACGAAAACCAACTATATAATAATTTTCTGCTGTCGAATACGGGTTACACTACGAAGTAAATCGACGACTGATGTCTGATAAATGATAATGAACCGAAAAATACATTTATAAAAATTGTATTGGTGTACGCCGTACGGACAATACAAGTTTATTATAAAATAATAATAACTAAGATAAGGAAAATAATTGTAAAATAGAAACAAACGGAAAGATGTATAAATTATGGATAAAATATACGTTTTCTACGTTTAATATTTATTATTTCAATAGGTTGACGGTATCAGGTTGTAGGAAAATATCTAAGATTTTGTAATATGAAAACCGCTTTTCATTATGAGTATTATAAGTTAATATACAAATAAATGAATAAAGACGCGTCGAGGAAATGCGTGTATTGAAATAGGCGGGCGGCCGACCGATGGAACCTGTGACGTCACGCGTCATTTTAAAACGACTAGGTATAACGATTAAACGGAGTGATGGATAATATTTTTAACGGTACCCAATTTTTAATTATACCAAATACTAACGATTTAACTTTTATCTATTTTTTCCTTGGATGGTCCTTTGAGTAAAAATGTAGAAAAATCTAAGTTAGGTACCTACTAATCATGCTTAACAGTCACTCAACAGACACAAAATTAATAACTTAGTATATATAGTTACTTTTATACTATTAAATTGTTGTACGGTCTTTTATAAAAAGTTTAATTTATTTTTTACTATTTTAAAATGGATATTAAATATCTTGATTATCTTGATGACGACTTAAACTATGATTGGATAAAACAAACTATTCGTGTTCCTAAACGATATTTACGTGATATGCAAAACTCCTTTGAAGGGTAAGTAATTTTGAAATATTTTTTAATAATTTCCCTTTACAAATATTTATTAGTAAACATTACTAGATTTTCAGATTTGCAATTTTTCCAATGGTTTAGGTTCCCAAAATATATTGTGTTAGAAATAATTTTACCTATGATATACTTGGATAATATGTATTGCAATTTTGATAGACGTGGGTTAAAAATCGATAATATTACAAAAGTGTTAATTGCCCTACGTTTCTATGCAAGTGAAAATGACCAAGTATTTGAATGCAATTTAAATGAGTAATTATGGTAAGATTATTGTTAATTTTATTTTTTTTTTTGTTTTATAGAGAGTCAATGAAGATACATTAGGATATTCACAAATTTTGGTTTGTATTGTAGTTAAAGAAGTATCGGGATGACTAGCTAAATGTGGAAAAAATGGATTTAATAGAGCACTAAATTTACAAGACACTAAGGAACAATTTTATTTAATAGGTGAATTTCCTGGTGTAATTGAAGCTATAGATTGTACACATGTCCTTATTAAAAGTCCCGGAGGCGACAACGCAAAAATGTATAGAAATCGAAAAGGATGGATGTTATTAAATGTTCAAATAGTTTGTGGTCCTAAAATGCAAATTTTTGACATAGTCTGCAGATGACCAAGTTCAGTTCGTGATAGTAGAATATATAATAATAGTCGAGTGAAACTTCTAATTGAATCAAATGTTTTACCTGGTAACAAATTTATTTATATTTATATTTATTTTAATATTATCTAAATATTTGATATTGACTAGCAATAAATTCATATTATAATAAATTCAATATTATCATAAATTATAGGCCATTTAATTGGAGACAGTGGTTACACTCAGAGTAAATTTCTATACACACCTAAACTCAATCCATCAACTGCAGCAGAAAATAAATACAATAAATAACATAAAAACCAGGAATGTTATTGAGAGAGTGAACGGAGTACTCAAAAGTAGATTTCGCAATTTATGCAGAAAGCTCCGTACAAAACTTGAAACTCCAGCTTTGATCATCGTTTCATGTGCTATACTTACGAGTAATAATGTAGCATTAAGTCATAATTTAGATTTACAAATAGAAAATGAAGAAGAGAATGTCACCCAGTAATGATGTATTAGCCATACCAGACAATTGACTAAATCTTACCTAAGAAATAACATAGTACCTTTTATAAATACAACTTGTGAGTTAGTGAAAAATATTTACTTATCAAAGTTGAATATAAGTAAAATCTTAGTCTCGTCTATAAATTTGGCTATTTTTCAAAAAGGTTTATGAAGGTTTATTACTTCTTTATCATTATTATATCTCGTAATATTGATTACTTAAAATAAATATTAAGTTATATATAGTGAATTTATAGTGATGTATTAATGTATACCAAAACTCAAAAAAATTAAATTAACTTAATTAAAATTTGTTCGTGGTCTCGAAAAAATATGCAGATATCATAAGTAAATAAGTTGAAAATGTTTAAACATTTTAAAATTTTATTATTTTCAGGAATCATAAAATAATGTATACAGGGTGATTTTTTTATCGTGAACCAGTTAATATCTCGGAAAGTATTAGGAATATTTAAATAATTTTTTTTTTAAAACTTTCTAGCTTAAATGGGAGGGGCATTATAAAAATGTATAGTTAAAAAAAAAAAAAAGTGTGAATAGACCTTTAACTACTTTAGTCTTAGCTCTATACTCCGAATCCAAGTCCATACCATGTCATATACATTTTTATCTGCTTATTTATGAATTATTTTTCTAAATACATAGGAATTGTTGATTTACTTTGTTTTAAAATAAAAAAATGTATTTGTTTAATATAATCATTTACTATAGTAATTAAGATACACCAATTGTTTGAAAAAATATTTATTTTGTAATTTACTAGTTATAACTCATCAATCTTATATAGAAATATAAATTATATTAAATAAATACATTTGTATTTGTATGATTAACAACTAATAAATGCTTAAATAAATTAACAAATTAACATGATACAACATAATATTATCTTCTTCAATACATATAAAACAAAAAGCATCATATGTAAAAACTATAAGGTATTGGTTTTTCAAATTGATAATTTTTTATATCTGTATATTTATTACAACACCATAACACAGAATTGATTGACTGATAAATATGACATATTTCACACAAAAAATATAAATATATCTATTTCCTAAATTTACAATATAATTGGGTTTTCATATTGTGTCGGTTCTCAGTTGAATTATACAATGTTAATTAATCAATGTTCTCTGTTGAGTTAGTATCTCTCAGAGTAACTGAAATAAATATTTTACATCATTATTTCCTAAAAAATGGTTAAGTTGGATGAATTTCCAAGTTCATATGAATAATTTTTAAAACTCTATAAAAATTCTGTGTCTGATGCACAATTTTACAAAGAGGGATATTTATCCATTGTTGTACTGTTGGAGTCGTCAATGCAAGTACATTTTACCATTTAAATTAAAACACAAACATAAATATTGAGTCTTATACTAAGAATATATAAGATGAATTTAATACACTTAAAAATAATTGTGAAAATATTTTTTCAGAAGCTATAAACAGTTAACCGGGATCACAGATATCTATATTAGATATCTATATCCGTGGTTGGCAAAACATTTTGAATAAGCATTATGTTTATATGATTTTAAGCATATGCGACGTGCGGAGTTAATTTACTATACCTACCGTTTATTTATTTATTTGACTATTTGTTCTACATATTATATAATTATAAAATTAGTCATGCCAGTGTCATGCGTTGCGTATGGATGTACAAATAGATACCAGCCCGGTCAAACAATATATCAGATTTTCTGCCTAACGTTGATAGTTTTGATTTAGTGAAATATAATATTTTATATGATATTTATGGATTTATCGTTAGAAGTGTCTATAAAAAAATTAACTGTTAAACTTGTGTCAATAGTATGGTAGAAAATGAATCTGATGATCACATTTATGGTCATAGATATCCCCATTCAATATTAGTAGATGTTAAAAATAGAGGAGGATTAATAAAAAGTTCAAAAAATGTGGTAGTAATTGTTAAATTTATTGAAAGTATTATAATTCATTTAACATCAAATTTTTGTTCTTTATTAGCGGGGTTAAGTCAAAAAGTCATTGTTGCTGTTAAAAATCATGTATATAACTATAATATTTTTAATGATTTAAATTGTGAAAATGACGGTTTTTTAGAAAACCACAAGTTAAATTTAGTTACTTTAATTTGTAAGCAATATTTGAAAGTTCGTCTTCATTATGTGGCCAAGTTGAAAACAAGCGCAGAGGTTAATAAACGTCACTTATTGACCAAATTAATATTATTCAACTATCAATAATGTTTTGTATTGTGTTTAGTTTATTATATTAATATTTATATATTTTTACGAAATAAAAATAATATTAATAAAAAAGAACCGGATGGGCATCGCTCTGCTATACAGTTGGGGGTGGAGTGCATATCGTTTATAGGATAGGTCGTTATTACAATGGATTTGTTAAATTTGAATGCAATGATAGATATTGTATACGAAAAACGATTCTGAACGGAGATGATATGTTTGTCTAGGATATAATACATTGTTATTTATAAATATTGTAATAAGTATATTTTATTTTGAAACGATAAATATATTTTTTAATTAGGATGGGTTGGCAGTTGCATACAGTGACATAGTTTGTGAGTCTAGAATATTATACATTATATTATATTTTACATGTAATTTTATGTCCATATTCGCTGTTCAAACGCTTATAAAAAAAAATTGTGCCTATGGATTTTAATAATTTTTGAATGACATTAAGAACTACTTCTGTGGAATCTTCTATTAAATTTTCAAGTATTTTGTAGAAGCCAATTTTTTTTATCACCGATTATAAAAATAAAATGTAAAAAAATCAAATATTTTAAATGCCTATGAGTGGCTTAAAAATCAATATTATATTTTGAAAAAAATATGACATAAAGGAAATACCAATCTTAACAGCTGGTAGAAATTTAAAAAACCTGCGACTCATACTTTTTGAATTATAACAAATATTAAAAATCGTTTGAGAATAAATCACTATTTTATGCAATTTCGTAAATATTTAAATTTCAAACAGTCATAAAATTGTTTCCTCTAGGTACGGTATAAATTTTTTTAAAGATTTTTGAAGAGTAGCTTATAGATAACCTAGTGTTAAAATTTTGAACCTTAAGTATGAACAGAAAACATTTTATGAATTTTTTATCTACAAAATAACTTGCAAATTTCGCAATTTTTACATATTTCGTATAAATTGGAACTTTAAGCACTTATAAAAAAAAATTGTGACTTACGATTTTAGATTTTTTTTTGTATCAGTTAAGGAACAACTTATAAGAAACCTTGTATAAATTTTCAAGATTTTCTGCCTGGCCAAAAAAATTTTATCGTTATTTTTAAAAAAAAAAATTAAAAAAATTGAAAATTTCAATTGTCTATAAATAGCTCAATAAAAATCAAAATACTTTGAAAATTAAACGGTGTATAGAGAACGCTAATCTCAACATTTAGTGAAAATTTCAAGTATTTACATAGATTAGTTTTTGAGTTATAGCAAAATAAAAAATTTGATTTTGTCGAGAACTGGTTTTGCGTAAAAACTCCCGTTTTTCCCTTATTTTTTTAGGGTTTTTCCCGTCGCATTTAAAATATATTGAAAATTTTTGACCCCTTAAAGTACCAACTAGATTCACTTTCCTTTCAGAAAAGTTGCTACATAAGCAAATCGAAGCCTTTTTACTGCCAAAAAAGGTGTCGTCAGACACAAAAAAAAAAAAAAAACACACATCATTGTAAAATCAATACATTCTTCACTCCGTTCAGAATCTAAAACACACATCATTGTAAAACCAATAGATTATATCACTCCGTTCAGAATCTAAAATTATAAAAGATGTTAAGAACCCCTTCTTATTACTCTTTATTACTTGTTAGTTTATAATAATAAAATGCTGAGTTGCAACATACGTCGACAACCGTTGCCATCGGCCTACCGATATAGCTCTGGCAGTCGAGTATTAGCAGCATACGCACAAAGTCTATCATTTTTCATTATAATAATACTGTGTCTAAAATATAACTTAATAGTTCAATAGTTGATGTGTGTTTTTTTTGTTAAAACGTTCCTGACTCGAACAAATATTATATGTCCCCGTTGGACTTAACCGACGGGACATAACAATTGGTGGCAGCGGTCGGATACAGGAATTTTTTTTTTCTTTTTGAACTTCACACATCTTCCATCTGGGAACTCGATTCATTACACAGTCTATACGTACAACGGATTCAGTACACGTTGGAACGTCAATATACGCAAGTAATTATTACAAGTGTATCTATACGCATTTAGCATAATATACTGTACAAACGTATATTGTGTCGCGTCTACAGTATATACGGGTGTGGCACATTCCAATCGTACACAGCTAAAACGTTGTGTCAGCGATCCGTTCACACACTAGGAGGTTTTTTTTTTTATTTAAAAAAAAAAATAGAAGAAACAATTTTGGTGAGCACCGATTGCGCTCGTGCATACTAACATTCAAGGAGGTGTTATCACGAGTGACACTGACCGACAATCATCACAACGTCAGCAGTATTCACTCCGGACGAAATATATATACTGTCTTATAAACAAACAGTATATCGTATAATATATATTATATACACACACTATCACACAGTGTACACAGTATATCGTATAATAATATACTATAAAACCCGCAATTTATTGTGGTCTCCGCGCCATCAGTTTCGGAGCTGAGAACGTCAACGAAGAAACGTGAAGACTTCGTGGGATCCACTTCGAGTCCATTCACGCAGGGAGCCGCGCGATTACCTATCACGGAAAACTCAACGACGTTCAACCAACAATTCACGATGACTGGCTACATTGTACTAATCTCCACACTACTGTAAGATTCTTCCTTTTATTATATACATATAGTTTTAAACAGTAGCATTTAGTACACTAAGTAATATTATTATTATGTTGCATTTAAATTAAGAACTAAATCGTACTCTGATAGAATTATAGTAAAAATCATCTAGTTAGGTTATGCCCAATCCCGTAGGAGAACCAACTAACTCAGGTAAAGACAATTCCGATAATTTATCCAATAGACCTGAAACCCGGTCAAGAACAAAAGCTAAATTAGAAATTTTAATCGACAACACAAACGATACTAACACATCTGAATATTTAATCGACTTTGAAAATCAAAATATGGCTGAAGGGAAATTATCATTAGAAACTCTAATAAAATTAATTCCTACTTTTGAAGGAAATAAAGGGGGGGAAATCCATCGCTTCTTAAATGCATGTGATTTTGCCGTACAAAGCGTAGATCTATCCCTAAAATCAGTGTTAGTTCAAGCTATAAAAACAAAAATTAGGGGGTAAAGCATTTGCTATAACTCAAAATCGAGTTATCACCGACTGGTCGGGCCTCAGGACACTTCTTGAAAATTCGTTCTGTGCGCAAAGGACTCCAGGTTACCTTTAACTTGAATTACATTCATTAAAACAAAAATCAGGTGAATCTGTCCAAGATTACGCAAATAAATTAGAAAATCTACTTCATGAACTATGCAATGTTAGCGTAGTAGGTAAAAATGTAGAGGCAGCGACAGCG
This sequence comes from Sipha maydis, assembly GCA_034509805.1. Lineage (NCBI taxonomy): Eukaryota > Metazoa > Arthropoda > Insecta > Hemiptera > Aphididae > Sipha > Sipha maydis. The sequence goes on along the minus strand of JASXSY010002386.1, from coordinate 10,998 downwards.
ATTCGCGAATACATTAAAGAAACGACACTTACTACTTTCATCGAAGGACTTGAAACAAATTTGAGACAGATCATCAAATCAAGAAATCATTCATCCCTAGAAGAAGCTATTAACGACAGTCTAGAGGAGGAAAAACTCATTAAGTCTACTACGGATACGCAACGGTTATTTCAAAACAAACAAGAAAAGAACTGGTCAACAAAATACTGTACAATATGCCATAAACGAAATCACAACACGAACCAGTGTAGATTTGCGAAACCAAACTCCAGTCCTAGGGACACGGGTCAAAGTAATTATTCGCAACAACCAAACAACTCAGCGGTACACAAAATTTCATGTTCTTACTGCAAAGCGAAAGGCCATATAAGGGAAGACTGCTTCAAAAAGAAAAGAGCCGATAATCGTCAATCCGACAAAGTTTATCCTTCAACATCGGGAAACGATTCACGACCGAACGTACAGAGCTCCCGGTCGGTCAAGGATGTAAAAACAATGGGGCCTATCAAAAGTCTATGTATCAAATCACAAAAGTAAAAAACAGACACATTTTGTGTACATCACCACAGTGTATCATAGACCAGATTAAACTGTTAGTGGACACTGGGGCCGAACTCAATATTATCAAAATCACTTCATTAAAAAAGAAATATTAATCGATACAGATAAGAAACAACGACTACAAGGTATAACAAATGAAATAACTAATACAATTGGATCAACGTGGCTAGATGTACTTGTAGGGAAATATAATTTTAAAGCAGAATTTTTTGTTGTGGACTCAGATTTTCCGATACCAGGAGATGGCATTTTGGGGGAACCTTCTCTAAAGAAAAACCGAGCTGTCATTGATATAGGTCAAGGAGAATTATCATTCACAGACAAAACTATTATGGAATTACCAGCACGATGTGAAACATTCAACGAAGCCTCTATCAAACGTGTTTCCGGAACAAAAGAAGTCGCCGTAAACCAAGACGACCGAATAACACGAATAAATGAAACATTACGCACGGACCATTTGTCGTCAGAAGAACGAAAAGCAATTCAGAGTCTATGTCACGAATTCTCTGACGTGTTCCATTTAGAAGGGGACCGAATATCATGCACGGATGCAGTGTCACGAAATTAAAACTCCGGGAGTGACGCATCCGATTCACCAAAAACCGTACAAGCTCCCTTACTCCCAAAAGGAAGAAATAAGCAAACAAGTAGAGGAGATGCAAAGAGACGGAATAATTAGACCAAGTGATAGTCCTTGGAATGCCCCACTATTAGTAGTACCCAAAAAGGAAGACGCATCTGGTACTAAAAAATACAGAGTGGTGGTGGATTTCCATAAATTAAATAACATTACGGTGGGGGACGCTTTTCCTATGCCAAATGTTACAGAAATACTAGACCAATTAGGTAAGGCTAAATATTTCACTTGTCTAGATATGGCAAGTGGATATTATCAAATTCCTTTGCGGGCAGAGGACAGACAAAAAACAGGTTTCAGCACGGACCAGGGTCACTTTGAATTCGAAAGGATGTGCTTTGGGTTGAAAGGAGCACCAGCTTCCTTTCAACGACGGATGAATCGGGTACTTGTAGGTCTAAACGGCATTAAAACATTTGTGTATCTGGATGATGTCATCATCATTGGAACTTCTTTAGAAGATCACCAAAAACAACTGAGGGAAGTATTCGATCGATCGAGGACGTACAACCTAAAGTTGCAACCTCTCAAATGTGAGTTTTTGAGGAAGGAGGTCGTTTATCTAGGACATATCATAACAGATAAAGGCGTTAAACCAGACCCAAAAACCACCGAATGTGTAGCTAACTTCCAGATCCCAAAAAATCCAAAGGATGTAAAGTCATTTCTTGGTTTAGCCGGTTACTACTGGGAACAAGTCCGCACCATGATAAGATATATTTTCAAAGGTTCAAAAATTAAAGTACTCATCTTCAACTCTAACTTCTATTCAAACGAGGAAAAGCAGAATATCATAGAAGAATTTCATTCTTCGCCATTAGGAGGGCATCAAGGAGTATCGCGAACCATAAAAAGAATCAAAATGCATCATTCATGGAAAGGATTGAAAAATGATGTAATAACTTACATAAAGTCCTGTAGCTCATGCCAAGTTAATAAAAGCATGAACCGTACAGTTCAACAACCTATGGTAGTGACCTCCACGGCCAGCGTAGCGTTTGAGAAAATTTTCCTTGATATAGTTGGACCTATGGACAAGTCGAAGAAAGGAAATTCCTTTATATTAACCATTCAAGATGACTTGTCTAAGTTTTCCACAGCCATACCACTAGCAGACCACACGGCAAACACAATAGCGAAAGCTTTCGTGGAAAATTTTATCTGTCATCATGGTGTACCCAAAATCATAGTGACGGACTAAGGAACAGATTTTTTGAGCAAAATATTTACAGCTTGCTGTAAATTATTACAAATAAAGAAAATCAACACAACAGCTTACCATCCTCAATCCAACGGAGCCTTAAAAAGGTCTCATCGTACTTTAGTGGAATACTTACGGCACTATGTAAATGAGAAAAAACAAGATTGGGACGATTACGTGCCTTATGCGATGTTCACGTACAACAGTACCATTCACACAACGATCAAATTCCAACCCCATGAACTAGTATATGGTTATCCAGTTGAAGTACCACATACGTTAACTCGAGCACCTCAACCCTGTTATAATTACGAGGATTACTCATTTGAGTTACGTAAAAGACTCCAGGAATCATCCCTAATAGCACGAGAAAACCTTATTACAAGTAAAACAAAATCCAAGGTATCATATGACAAAAACCAGCATCAAATAGTACTAAACGTAGGAGATAAAGTGCTACAGAAAATCCACAATCAAAACGGGAAACTTAACCCAAAATGGAAAGGTCCATATTCAGTCACAGCGATACATCATAACGAAAACGTGTCTATATTACGAGGTCGAAGGGAAATAAAGGTTCATAAAAATGAACTAAAAATATTTCAGTTTTAAAAAAAATAAATAAAATAAAATAAAATATCAATAAAAAAAAAAAAAAAAAAAATTAAAAAAATTATTATTAATTAATTATGTATATTTATATATATATATATATAAAAAAAATCATTATTTCAAATAATTAAGCAAAACATAACATAATGTTCCAGAATCAGCAACTTAATTCATAAAGGATTAACGCAGTTCATAAATAACGTTATTCAACAACCTTCCGGTATCTACTTTCAATCCATTGGACAAATGTACTTGACGAATTCGAATTGGCGTCTATTAACTTACGTGAATATCTCTAATTATAACGAAAAATACCTTCAAATTCACGAGATTGTGCAACAAATTGAACAATCCTGTCAATTAGGAAGAGACTTGGAACTAAGAACTAGCGATAACCCGTGTATTCATTATAGTCATCAATCGGCGAACTTCTTAAACGAGATCAACAATAACAGAAATAATGTCATTAGAATCATCGAACAACCAAATACAAATGTACTACGCTTCAAGAGAGATCTTATAAATTTGGTGGGACGTACAGCCAACGTGTTATTTGGCACATGTGACGACCAAGACGCTGAATATTTTTATAAGAAGATCCGAGAACTCGAAAATGCAAAGGCACAACTGCTACAGACAACAGAAACACAAGTTAACATTGTTCAATCGGTAGTAACAAATGTAAACGACTCTTTTATTCAAATAGAAAAAATACAGGGATCATTAAAAGAAAAATACAATTACCTACTGCACGAAGTCCAAGCAGAGAAGGTCGAAATTGGAATTATCGAATTCACAACTGCTTTATCACAAAAGATTTCTTTATTGAATCTAATTCTAGCTCAATATGCTTACGAAACAGAGACATTAGAGAATATCGTGAATACTGCTTTACAAGGATTCGTACACTCCAGTCTCATTAATATCAACACTGTAGTACAACAACTAAGAGAAATAAAGTCACAACTACCTTTAGGATTGGGTTTACCTCCTAACATTGATAAAATCGGAATGTCTGATCTGATGCGGTTGGTTGATATCAACGTAGTATATGTACAAAATGTATTGATTTTTACTTTAGAAATACCGTTAGTTAATAATTATGAATTTTTATTGTATAAACCATTACCATTACCCGTTAAAATAAAGAATAATGTGTACGCTATTATAAAATCCACATCGGATTACTTAGGATTAGGAAAATCTAGATTATATTATATACAAATGACAATGTTACAATTAAGAAATTGTAAAAAATTCGTAGAATTATATATTTGTCCAAACGAACAACAACCTCATCAATTAGATGAAACTTGTGAAACAAGGATTTTCCGAAATCCACGTATATTACCAAGTTCATGTAATCTTAGATATGTTAAGTTAAATGTAAATGTATGGCATAGATTAGAAAAAACAAATTCTTGGGTATATGTATCTAATGGGGAAAACGTTTTGGTGAAATGTGAAAATATAACTACATCAATCACTGTAAATGTAAATGGTACGGGTGTATTTACTTTAAATAATTATTGTGAAGCAAACACTGATGATAATGATATTTTAATACCTAAAAGGATAGTTATTTCCAAAATGTATGCAGATTTTGTACCTCAATTGAACGTTACTATAAGTGTTCAGTCTCATATCAATCTAGCGGATAAAATTTCAAACGATTCACTTTTTGTAAAGGAAAATAGAATAAGAGATAACTTAATAAAATTAAACGAGAATGCAAAATCAATACAAGAACTACAAAGTAGTTTGCATGAAACACCTAATAATGATAAAGAAAATCAACAAAGTATCTTTTATATATCAATATTATTAATAACAATCATCAGTGTAGGCTTAAGTATACTTTTAGTTTATAGTAGATTTAAGAATATTTGTCATAATGTTGAAAAAAAATATATCGTACAAAAGGTCTATGAAGACATAAATTTAGATAACATAAATATAAAAGAAACAACAAGCGATGCTATCACTGGAAAATCATTGCCCAAAATTAGATAATGGACAATGATCTTCCATTTAACACGGGGGGTATTAAGAACTCCTTCTTATTACTCTTTATTACTTGTTAGTTTATAATAATAAAATGCTGAGTTGCAACATACATCGACAACCGTTGCCATCGGCCTACCGATATAGCTCCGGCAGTCGAGTATTAGCAGCATACGCACAAAGTCTATCATTTTTCATTATAATAATACTGTGTCTAAAATATAACTTAATAGTTCAATAGTTGATGTGTGTTTTTTTTGTTAAAACGTTCCTGACTCGAACAAATATTATATGTCCCCGTTGGACTTAACCGACGGGACATAACAAAGATGACTTTTTCATACCTGCATAATTAATCTTATATCCTTACCAATATTACATAAAATACATTGTAAAATCTATAGACAACATGTTTAAGTGCTTTTTTTTAAAGACCTCAAATATATAATACGCTGTTGGAATCGGGACTAATATTTGAAGTCGCAGACTTGTAAATTATGTAAAGAAGTATCGACTTTATGTAGTGAATTGTACTCGTTCCCATAATAAATTCTAATATTTTGCCAACCAGCAATGTGATAAGAACTTGTGATAACGGTTGAAATCTTGCGTCACTATTTCCTATGTGCAACGCCGCGAGTACCTTATCTAGTATAATGTGGGGACACGGCTCATAGCCCCACTTATATGTAATACCAAATGTTAACCCGTGATTTATATTTTATATTGTATACCTTTACCCTTTATGTTGTTAACTTGTTTTATACGCCGTTTGACGGTTACTTCGATCGTTCAATCAAGCTCGGCTCACTCTAGCCTCCGATCCGTCGAACCAGACCCATGTCCGTACATTTTTTTGGTTTTTTGCACGCCGCTATTTTTTGTCGTCTTTTACGCTTTGTCGAGCGATACAATTTGTTATTTCCTTTTTATTATTTTTGTCTCGTGTCGAGCATAATACATTTATACTCGTAATAAACTGCGTTTATATTTATTTATTACCCTTCTAAAAGAGTACAAATTGTATTAGTGTTATCCAACAACGGATACCACTAAAATAATATAGATATCTGTGACCGGGATTTATTATCGTTTATCTACTAAGATAATGTGTGATAAGACCGTTTACCATGAATCAGTAACCAGTGATATATTATGTAACCATGATGGTAAATTGTAATATGTTATTTTTATACCTTTAAGCTGCTGCAGGCTAGTCGCTCACTGACACACGGTGGGAGTGTTGATAGGACATTTTTTTTTTCTTACAGAATTGTTTATCTTTCTCGTTAGGTACTTAAGAATTATTATCGATTATGACTGTTATGGGTATTGTTAAATAGAGATATCATTCGGGTTTTGACTTCTGGTTTATACTATTGGGCTTGATAAATTGCCCGGTAGCAGTAAATTGAACAAATATTTAAACGGTAATAAGTCGCAAACGGATTACTGAAATTAAATTCTGTAAACGTTGAAATTATTTTTTTCAGTATGTTTATAAATTTTCACTATCGAAAATAGGTATTGCCATTTGAAAATCGAATGTTGATAGTGTCTTATCATAAGGAAAGGAGGAAGTTAAAATTATTAAAATTGTAACACAGTGTAAAATAGTAAAACCTAGAAAGTTTAAAAAAAAATTATTTAAAAATTCCTAATACTTTCCGAGATATTAACAGGATCACGATAAAAAAATCACCCTGTATATATATATATCAAAACATTAACTCTAATGATAAGTGTCCATATCCTTTCCATACATGTTTACAAATATATGTAATAAATCGTTACCAAAGTTACTCATAAGATGTAACTGTGAAAATTAATTAGTAGTTTAATTTTCATAAATATCAAAATATGACTTTTAAAATTGAAGTTAACTGTTAAATTAAAAGGTAGAAAAATATTATTTGGTTGACAGTTTATATGTTGAAGTATATATTTACATAATATGTTATGTTCAACATTTTAGGTTAGTCAAAAGAATTGTATATTATACAATTCTTTTGACTAACCTAAAATCCTCTCAAAACAAGGAAAAACACTTGTATTGTCACTTGTCAATTTATATCAAATTCACAATATACAATACAAAAATCATGAAAAATAAAAACATTACATGATTAAATAATTGAAATATAAGACTAAAAACATTCTAATATTCTATCACCTAATGTGTAAAAACTATATAATTCAAATTACACTCATATACAGTGTGATCATGATTTCAGATACCACAAAATATCTCAGCTGCAGATCCATGGATCCCTTGTATTAAAATTAATATTTCGGGGGTCTTAGAGGATACTGAAATACATATTTTTTGACAATTTTAGAATTTTAACTCTTGTGGTATATGCATGCACAATACAACTTACTTTTTTTTTAATGGAAACCCTTATTTTTTCTACATATTAAAATATATTTTTTTTTCAAACAATTTTTGTGAAAATAATTTTTTCTATTCATACAACTAACCAAATGGGAGTAAGTCAAACTGTGAAGTTATACACAATTAGTTTATTAAAAAATGTTTACCTTAAGCGCTAAATTATAAAAAATAGTGTTAAATAATTCAACTTTATTTTTAATACGTGAATTTTTTATATTTAAAATAATAATAATAACTGTTACAGTAATAGTAATAGTAGGTAATAATTTATAAAATAGAAAAAAATTTATTCCGTAAATAATTTAATGCATTTTTTAAACTTTTCCCCGTTGTATTAATTTTTTTGTATTATACCTATTATACCCTAAATATAATTCAAGCTTTCTCAATATTTAGGTGATGTTTCCGCTTTCATTTAATTTTCTCTAAAAACGTCACATGCTGACTATATTTTGTTTTTTATCTTCTGATAACTGAAAGATGGATCTGTGTAAACCATAATATTTAAATGTCCTCCCCAAAAAAAAAAAAAATAACAGCGTTAAATTTGAGTACTGAAGAAAAATGTAATTAGTACCAATTCATTGATTTAGAAAATTTTTTATCTACATATTGTCTGACAACTATTGCATTGTGAGCTGGTACTATATCTTATTGAAAGAGCATATGCTGTCATTTATTTATCAGTATTGGTAATACGTTGGTTTAAAAAATTAAATATTGAGTACCTTTAAGCATTCTATCCTAAAAGTATGGTTCTACAAGCAGCGACGTACTTAGGAGGGGTGAGAGGGGGCATTCGCTTCGGGTATCAAATTTCATGGGGCATCAACATTTTTATTTGAAAAAGAATTAATAATAATAGTGTTACATACGTTATTCGTGCTACCTGCCTCAATTATTATATAAATAATAGTCGACCAAATACGAGGAATTTTAGAAATAAAAATTGGTAATTTATAAAACACGATAGCGGTTGTAGTTGTAGTGATGACTTTATCTATATATTATACACATCAGGAAATTATTCTAAAGGTACGTTTTCCCTGCAGCGTCCAAACGCAGCGTCAGACGCATTGTTACTAGATACATGCTTTTTATATGTGACTGTTTTCCTACTTGCGTTTAACGCAGCGCGTCGGTAAATGTTGCTGTGCGTCCGGACGCACTACTAAACTGGACTAGTGCTGCGTTCAGACGTCCTGCGTCAGCATAGAATAAAATGTCGAAAAAATTTGTTTTTATAATATATTTTAATGATCATAAAATAATGATGGAGATTAGATGAGGAGATTCAGAGAGTAGTAGCGAGTAAGAAAAAGCAATTTAAGGAATGGCAGAAAAGCAGGAAGAGAGAAGATTGGATAGAGTATAAAAATGTATGTAAAATAGTTAAGAGTGCGGTATGCAAAACGAAGCTTAATAGGTATGATGAGTTATATGAGTGGCTAGGAACACAGGAAGGAGAAAAAAAAATTTATAGACTGGTGAAGGTGATAGAAAAGCGATCCAAGGATTTCCAAGATGTCTGGTGTATAAAAAATGAGGATAAGAGAGTTTTAACAAAATATGAGGATGTGAAAAAAATAATATTTTGAGAAATTACTGAACGAGAAGTATCCAAAAGAAGCTTTAGAGAGTATTTCATGGAATGAAGGATTGATTGGTCTAGTGGGTGAGGAGGAATTGAGAGATGCGGTGAAGGCAATGAAAAAGAAAAAAGCGGTAGGACCAGATGGAGTACCTGTAGAGGTGTGGAAAATGTTAGGGGATGTAAGCATTGACTGAAAAATCTTATTAATACGGTACTAATAGAGGGAAAACTGCCAGAAGATTAGAGAAAGAGTTTTATTGTACCAAAATGTATAGGAAAAGGAGACATACAAGAATATGGGAACTATAGAGGAATAAAGCTCATGAGTCATAGTATGATGATCTGGGAAAAGATTATAGAGAAGAGGATAAGAAGTGAGACGTTGATATTAGAAAACCAGTTTGGTTTTATGCCAGGGAAATCGACAATGGAGCCAGTATTTTGTGTTAGGCAATTAGTAGAGAAGTACAAAGAAAAGAATAAAAAAACTATGCATGGTTTTTATAGATTTAGAAAAGGCGTATGACAGGGTGCCAAGGGAAGTTTTAGGGTGGGCATTAATGAGGAAAAATGTCCCAAAAATGTATGTTAATTTGATCCAGGATATGTATGAAGGGTCGAGTACTAGTGTCAAGAGTCGGTGTGGAGTATCAGAAGGTTTCAGTATAAGAGTAGGTGTGCACCAGGGGTCAGCTCTAAGCCCCTACCTGTTCTCAGTGGTAATGGATGAGGTTTCAAAGGAGATACAGGGTGAGATACCATGGTGTATGATGTTTGCGGATGATATAGTTCTGATAGGAGAAAACCTAGAAGATGTCAATAATAGGTTAAATGAGTGGAGGTTAGCCCTCGAAGAAAAGGGATTGAGAATTAGTAGAAATAAAACTGAGTATATAGATTGTGATTTTGGACAAAAAGACCAAGAAGTTGAAGGAATGAGGAGACCAATGACAATAGATGGTGATGTGATAGGTGAAATTGAGAGCTTTAAATATTTAGGATCTTTTGTTCAAAAGGACAGGGGCTTTGACATGGATGTCAAACATGGGATTAAGTGCGGTAGGATGAAATGGAGAGAAGCATCGGGCGTGTTATGCAATAAGAGAATTCCAATGAGGCTGAAAGGTAAATTTTATAAAAGTGTAGTGTCACCAACTATGCTGTATGGTTCAGAGTGTTGGACGGTTAACAGGAGAATAGAACAAAGTATGAGTGTCGCGGAAATGAGAATGCTTAGATGGTTGAGTGGAGTGACAAGGGAAGATAGAATAAGGAACGAATACGTGAGAGGTAGTGTTGGTGTAGCGCCAATTGTGGACAAGATGAGAGAAAATGGTAACCGGCCAAAAAAGCGAAAAAAAAATATAGTGAATGGAAAAATAGCGAATTAAAAATATCGAAAATAATAATAAGGAAACTAAATATTAGCGAAAAATAATATATCGAATGTTAAGGGGAAAACTCTTGTTTTTATAGTAAATATTAAACAATGAATAGGGAAAAACTGTAGATAATATAATATTTATTAGTCTGTCATTATTATTGTGGCTCAAGGTAATATCCGTTATCGTTTTTATCGTGAATAGTCTACATCGTATACCTTTTATACTATATGGACATCAAATAATTTTGTGCAACGTTCGACATCGTGACAATCGTTGACTAAGTGTTGTGCTTATATTATTTTATTTCTCGTATTTTATTTGAACTGTATTTTTTAAATTTGATTTTTGAATTGTGGAATTTATTAAATCTAATAAAAATAAACGTTTACTCGTGTATAATAGTTATACATATTGAATGGAAAAAATGTACAAGGAATCGAAGTATTGGAAATGTATAGATATGCAATGTAGTGGTCGATTAACAACTACAAGTGATGATAAAATTAAAAAAGAGCCTTCAGAGCATAACCACGTTCCAGATATATGCAAGTTAGAAGTAAAAAAAGATGTCAAGAGAATGAAATCCCAAGCACTGACGTCACAAGA
>JASXSY010002385.1:0-67469 GCA_034509805.1 Sipha maydis | reverse complement strand
TGAATTTTTAAGAAAATAGTAGAAACTTTGATTTTTTCAATACCTTAGTTTTGCCTAATAATTCCCAAAATGTTATTTGTAATAAAAAATGTAAAGAATTGGCTTTATCAGTTATAGTTTTTTTTTTAAAAAAAAAAAATATGGTTTAAGTGAATAAAACTTTTAATTTTCCATTAATAATAACAAATACTTTTGAACTAAATGTGTACAACTTAAATATTTTTGTTTATTTAAACTTTGATTGTCTATTTGTATGTTATTTTATTTTAGCCTGGTGTTAATCCTGGTCAATGTTGGGCATTTATTGGTGCTAAGGGATTTTTAGTGTTAAAACTTTCAAAAACTATTCATGTAACTGGTTTTACCATAGAACACTTACCTAGATCACTCTCAGAAAATGGTCAAATTAAGTCTGCTCCAAAAGACTTCAGTATTTGGGTTGGTATATAATATATATATATATTAATACAACTCTACATTTATAACATTTTTTTGATTAGGGATTGAAACATGAAACAGATTCAAATGGAAAATTATTGGGTAAATATCAGTTTAAAGTAGATGGGCCCAGTTTACAATATTTTTCTAGTGTGGTAAGTGTAAATGATTATACTCGTACAATATTACTTAATTAAATAAATCGAAAATGTTTGAATTCTAGAGAACAGAAAATGTTTTTTCCATTATAGAATTAAGAATAGAGTCTAATCACGGTCATGAAGAGTATACATGTCTGTATCGTATTAGAGTTCATGGAGATCTGAAGCTTGATGGTACTTAATTATGAAAATTCAATAAAATGAGTATTTTTAAATTCAAAATTTAATAGCGTATAATATTTTCTTAATTGGTTACCATTAGCCTTTTGTATTATTCTTCATTTTTTTTTTTATCACCAAAGATTGAAATGTTGTTTTTAATTAATTTTTCATACCACTGCAGTTACATATTTTAATTTAATATTATAAGAAGCATTTGATTTTTTATTTTCACCATGTTTTATATTTACAGATTTGTGATTTTTTTAATGTATATTTTTCATTTTGTATACACCAATAAATTTAATTCATACAATTTTATATATTTGCTTAAAATCAAATACAAAGTTTGTAATTTAAAGATTTGTATGTTTAAATTTGTATAATTTAAACCACTGTTTTGTGTTATTATCATATTTTATTTTAAATTTTAAATATTTTGTTGAAAATAAAATACTGACTGTATTTATCTTATTTTTTAAAATAAACCAAATGTAAATCAGTTTTTACAATATAATATAAACATTTTTAGTAAAAATAATTTTAATATTTCTTTTTTTGTTAATATACAAGGTTTTATGTTGACACTTGAGATGCATTAGTTGCTATTTCTAACTCAACAAAAATTACTTTTGAAAAGTCAATTGCCAATACAGAAGCCAACTGTTGTAATTTGCATCTGTATTGGCAATTGAGTTAAAAGTTACTTAAATACTTTCTAAGCAACTATAGCATTCATTTTACAAATTTAAATGTTGTAAAATACAAAAATTGAGGAATAACCACAATATTTTCATTCTCTCATCACCTCCCACAAAATATTGAATGAATAAGAAAATATACAATAGTTTAAACTACTATAACAATCATCATAGGTATTAGTCCCTGAATTACAAAATTATTTAAATTATAGAATATAGGCCAATGAATCAAATGAGCTGAAGTAGAATTTTATAATTATGTATAGGACACATAGATAATAACATTGTCTTTGATTGAAATGTTTTTATATGATAAATACAGAACAGTTCAATTAAAACATTTTTAAATGTCTATCCTAAACCATCTTAAATCTGTGTTTTCAGAAAATGCACAAAACTAATAACAATTTATAATTTAAAAATTGTGTTATAGATTCTATTTAAGAGAGAAATGTATTGGTTTTATTATGATGTATGATTTAATGATTTTTATTACTTTTTGATCATTAAAAGCCATTAAATAAAAATCTACATTTGTTAATTTTTTTTATTATAACTGAATTGTCACTCCTAGGTATATTAATAATATCTCTATTTTTATTGTAGACTTCGTAGCACTTGAAATACTAATGCGCTATTTTTACTAAATAAAATACATGTGTGGCCTCATAGGCGACACTTGGCTCATATTATAGGGTGGGCAAAAATTAATCATAATTTACTGACCCATATAAAAATTTTTTCATATTCAACTTATCTAATACATATACATTCCACCTAAATTTAATTATTATCTCAATAATAACATATAATATCTCACACTCCTATATTTTTATAATTTATACTTAAATAATTTCCCAGTCAAGTGCCACTAATGGGTGGTTTCTTATTCCTATTTTCATTGTATTTTTGTTCTATCACCACATACACTAAGGGCCGTTCTTACAATGTTTGGTTAGTGCCTGATAACGCTAACCGGAAGAATTTATCATGTGTTAACCGACAGAATTCTACCGGTTAGTCTTAACCAACGCTTAATCGGATATTGTATGAACGGCTCTAGTTGGGCTAAATAGTACAGATTCGCATCTTAATAAAATAAAAATATGTTGTATATCTTATGTTATGTTTTAAAAGTAATCATAATATTATATTAATATACAGTTTTCTATAATTTACATTACTTTATATTAATTTATGGTAATATTGATAATTTTGAACTGACTTAACATATGATTTTCTTATATAATTGTACAATAGTAATTTCAACATAGATATTTTATAAAAATTAAAAATCGTTTTAATAATATTTATTTAATGAGGAGGCAAAATGATGAGTTTGGACTCTCAATGTTTTTCCTGGGGGGCAACTGCCCCCTCATGCCCCCCCTTAATGCCGCCTATGTGTGGCGTCCTCTTAATTCCTTTACTATTTTTCAGCCGTTACGGTTATCAAATAGCTTATCAGTTATATATCATAATATTTATGATTGTAATGTATGATGTAATTATTTATGATTTTATTGAAATTATCGACTCCAACAGTATAATTGTTAAAATGTTAGTGTAGAATTAAATAGAAAGGCTTTTAGAATTCATTACGTGACGATATTACATTTTTATTTTTAGCACACAATGATATCCATACTGGATCAGTTTGAACAGGGCGTCGAAAATTCATTCAAAACAACATCTACGTCTAAACAATTAGTAAAAATTATTTTGCATTGTATTTAAATTTAATTTAAATTGTTATTTGCATTTCGACTTAGATGGATGAGCATTTTGATGGTGATGCAGACACTAGAGGAATTCCTATTTTGTCAAAGAAGAAAGTAAACTTTTCTCCGAATGAAAAAATTTTTCAATTATTAGTAAACAACGAGTATGTTGTATTAGTTTTGGTTAATAATGTATTACAGCGGATAAATTTAAAACAAGATAGTATTGAAGGTGAGTTTGATATTAATATAATAGCCAATGAGTATAATTGTAATATCTATAGTTCATTGCTATAAAATACAGATTTGAATATTAATATTTTTAAAATAATGGATGTAATTTACTTTTAGAAATTGATACATTAAAAACATCATCTCTGAAAGTGAAGCAATTATTTCTTGATCCTTTTGGAGAACACTTATTAATTTCATGTGGCAATATAAGTAGTTCTCATTTATTTTATGCTACTAAACAATTATCTAAACTCAAACCGGTAAATAAAATATTATGTATATTATTAACTTTTTCTTGATGTAAAATCTTTGGAATGTTTTAAAATGTAGGTATTTATATGTTAAAAGGTTGGTAAATATCAGGGTTCAGAAATAACTTCTGTAGCTTGGAATTATGATCTTAAAGTGAAGTCTACATCTAGTACAACTGGACCTATATTGCTTGGTAATTCATCTGGTACAATAATTGAAACACAGTTGGGAACTGAGTTTGATAGATTTTTCCAAGGCAGTGTAGTTCAGTATTGGAAAGAAGTATGACTGTTAATATTTAGTGTGACAAATTAAATATTTGTATGTCGTACTTATAGGTATTTGATATAAGTAAAGGGCAACCTACTCCTATAGTCGGTCTACAATATCATAGAGTTGGAAATTCAGATCTGTTTTATATTTTGGCAATCACGCCTACAAAGTTATACCAATTTGTTGATAATGTACTAAATAAAGATGAAAGGCCGATGTTACAACAAATTTTCAATAATTATTTGACTATTTCAGGTTAGTTAAGTCATATTTTAATTTAGTATTTTTCAAGTTATAATTTGTTCAATTTCCTTAGCTTTTATTTACATTTATTTTTTTATAATACATTTATAAAATATCTTATTATTTTTGAGGTTTAACCATACAGTTTTAATTTAATTAAAAAATATGAAAGTATTAGTAGAATTGATAATTTTTATATTTGTTTACAGAACGTTTTTATGATATTCCTACTGTGGTTAAACATAGCAAATTAAATTTTTATTTCTTGAATAATGATTTAACTGTTCCTAAGTATTTTGGCTTCCTCACCGAGCTAGGAATATTTTTTGCAGAGGTAAACTATTATTTTTATAAAATAAAATCTCTTTATATCTATGACATCTATTGTAGGTTGATATAAACAAAGATGATAAGACAATATTTAGTTCACATGAACTAATAGAGTACAGTCGACTATATGGAAGAGATGATGATGATTTTACTATACCATTATCAATGACATTCACACGGTACCATGTATTATTGTTGTACCCAGAAAAAGTCTTGGCTGTTTCATTAGTAGCTCCGGCTGATCGCAATACAACACAAGTGATGGATGAAGATTATTTTACTGATGTAAATCCTTTAATATATAGTTGATGTTTATTTTCTTGTTTAATAAGACTAATAACAAATATTTTAGGGTTATGGTAGACTTTTGAATATAACAAAAGATTTAGTTACTGGAACAATTTGGTTATATGCTGAACGTGCAGTTTTTAGGTATAAAATAACTAAAGAAGATCGTCATGTCTGGAAAGTATGGTTTTAATTGATAACAGTTTAGAAAAAATTAAAAAATTAACCATTTATGTTGTTTGGAGATTTATTTAGACAAAGGGATGTTTGAGGAAGCTAAGGAAATATGTTTGAACAACCCTTACAGAATGAATCAAGTATTACTTAAACAAGCAGAAAATTTTTTTGTTACCAAGCAGTAAATAATTATTTTATTACAACACAAAAATATTGAACTATTAATTGTTATTTATTGCTTTTCAATTTTTTTTCAGATATGAAAAAAGCGCATTCATTTATGCTAGCTTAGATGTTTCATTTGAAGAAATTGTTTTGAAATTTTTACATTTAAATGAAAAAAAGCCAATAAAATTATTTTTAGTGAAAGTATGATAAATTACATTATTTTATAAATGTTTAAAGACTTTAATAAAACATCTCTGTCCATAGAAATTAGAAAGTCTAAAGCTCCAGGATTGTACAAAAATTACTATGATTACACTATGGTTGATTGAGCTATTTACCACTGAATTAGCAATACTTAGAAACAATAAACAGGAGAAATCAAAAGAATATATTACGTTACAAGATTCGTTTAAACAATTTTTACTGCAACCTATTATTCAAGTAAATATTTAATAATTTATGTTATACATTATAGTTATTTCTATTATTTATTTTATTTAGGATTGTGTTCGTAAAAATTGGGAAAGTATATATGATATATTGGCTAGTCATGGTGATGTGCAATTTATGATTTGGTTAGCATTAGAAAATCAAGATTATAGGCGTGTTGTACAACACTATTTAAACGAAGAAAATATTGCTGAAGGTAAATTAATTTCTGTGTTAATTTTTCATTGACATTTTTTTTTTACATAATACAATAACCCAATAATATTTAATATTTTTGGGTTGTATTAATATGAATCATAATTATTCATTTTTCAATTTCAGCATTAAATATATTGGATAATCATCCATTCAGTGAATTATTTTATACATTTTCTTCTGATCTTATTGAAAAAGCTCCAGTACAAACTGTATCTATTTTAATTAAGCAGGGACATAAATTAGATCCTTTAAAAGTTATTAATGAATTAATCGTTCCAAATCCTAGTGAAAGATTAGTAAGTTTAAATTCAATACTTCATAATATTATTGTTGTAGTTTTATAAATTAAATATATTGTAAAATTACAGGCTTTAGAAATAATTAGATACTTAGAGTATAGTATTCATTGTTTGAACTGTAACGTGGAATCTGTTCATAATTACCTAATATCTCTTTACATTATATACAATAAAGACAAGTTGATGAATTATTTAAAACTGCAAGGTAGAGAAATATCAGCTGTAAGCTATAATCCTAAATTTGCATTAAGATTGTGTCGTGAATATCAATTGGAAGAAGCTTGTGTACAATTGTCTATTGTTTTGGGCTTATGGGAAGCTGCTGTGGATTTAGCATTGAAAGTCAGTATTGATTTAGCTAAAACCACTGCTTCATTACCTAACAATGACATGGAATTATCAAAAAAACTTTGGCTTAAAATCGGTGAGTTACAAACACAATGGTGGTATGAATATAAATTATATGTGATTATTTTTTTTTCAAGCTCAATATGTGGTTAAACAAAATAATGATATAGAACAAGCCATGCATTTCTTAGAGGAATGTAAGTTTATCAAAATCGAGGACATCTTACCATTTTTCCCAGATTTTGTAACAATAGATCATTTTAAAGATGCAGTTTGTTCATCTCTAGAAGTAAGAATATTAAAATTATAATATGTTTTTATAATTTTTTCTTTATAAAAGTAGCATTTAAAATCATTTATAGGAATATAATCAAGACATTCAAAATCTCAAAGAAGAAATGGAAGATGCTACTAAATCAGCTGAAGTAATTAGGTCAGAAATTTTGTCATTTAGAAACAGTTACATGTTAATCCAACCATCAAATGCATGTAGTAGCTGTCAGGAACAATTAGCAACTAAAGCATTTTATACATTTCCTTGTTCACATAATTTTCATGCAGAATGTTTGATCAAAGAAATGCAACCATATATTGATTCTAGTACAATAAATACAATAAAAGATTTACAAGTAAAATCTTATAGATTAATAATTTGACATGGTATTTAAATTAAAAATAACATTTTTTAGAATCAGCTTAGTAATATGTACCAAAACAGCAAAGATAATTCTCAGTCAATTGAAGTCATAAGTCGACGAGATAAAGTTAAAGAATCCTTAGATAAATTATTAGCAGCAGAATGTTTTTTCTGCGGTGATATCATGATCAGGTAAATGCTAAATATTAAGTAGTATTTATAAGATTTCAAGTTATTATTTTTAATATATAAATAAATAAACAGATAATTTATACATAGAAATAAATAAATGCTTTGTCTGAAGTATTACTAAATTTATAAAATATGACTGGTTTTATTGAAAATTCATAGTCAGATATATACAAAATCAATAAAATCGCGACTATTTTATTGATTTTCTTTTTACTTAGTAAATTTTGAAATCAAAATTGGTTGTACTTTACTAATATATTAATACTCCAAGCTATGCATTTATTTATTTAAATGTTAATTTATTAGTATTATCATATAATAATTTTTATTTTATTTTTTATTGTTTTATTATTTATTATTTTTATTTTAGTCTCATCAATAAGCCTTTTATAGAAGATGGTGATTTTGAAAAGATAAGACAAGAATGGGAATAAAATGATTTTGGCTAAAGCAATTATTACTTAAGTAATAAAAGTACTAAATTATAAACTTATAATTTATAAATTTTTTATTTTATCCTTTTAACATACAATTTTATAATTATTGAAATAAATGTTAATACAATTGTATGTAATTATGATTTAATATGTTTTTTATCAATTATGTTATGTTGTACATGCTAGTGTTAGTGTGAACACGAAACACAAAAAGCACTGAATTTTATTTGTATTCAAAATTATCTCAAAAGATTATTAATTGTTATCTATATTAATATTTTTATGTTATATATGTTATACATTTCAATGTTTTATGTTTACAATGAATTATTTATAATCAAAACTAAAAAGATGCCTTAAATATTATAAAAAAATTAATTACTTCAAATGTCATATTAAATTAATTTTAAGAACTATTTCATATTTATGACTGAAATATCACTAATGGGTGGTTTTTTCTATTTAGGTGTATGTTGTAGAAAATTAAGCTTAAGAATGTTATAAAAAATCTACATTTAGAATATTTTATTGTTATTACCAATTTTATTACTATTGTAGAATTACAATAAAATTCCATATCATGATTAGTGTAGATTTGACGAAAAAGACAAGGGTTATCAAAAGTAATTTACATGATTATTTTAATCATTTAATACTAACTATATATAATTATAATTTTTTATAATAGTATATTATATTGATTAATGTAAGTTAAAGTAAATATATCTTATAGTCCGTATTTTAAATGTTTTTATTTTCTAAAACCTTTAAGTTTTAGAAAAGTCATATTTAAGATAATTTTTCTAAAACTTAGTATTCTAAAACATGACTTTCTAAAATTTACCTTAGTAATTAAAGGATTTTACCTCTATGGTAATTTCTTCTTACATTATAATACATTATAACTGCATATTTTTGTATAGACTATATTTCACAATAAAAATTTATATATATATTGTAATGATGTGCATCATTCGAAGGTTCAAAATTGTACGAACTAATTGTCATAATGTACGAGTACAATATTCCATCTTAAAATTGTAAAATCAATAAATAACGGTTCTTTCGATACCCGCACAGACAACACAAATATTTCATATATAAACAAACAATACGCTATTGACACCATGAGTAGGTCAAATCTTCAAAAGGACCGGTCCGACGTCCATCCCGCCATACGTTCCTATATAACAGGGATACAATACCCTTTTCAACGCTCTCGATCTCAGGTCGTCGGTGTGTGCACACGGACCGTGAGATTAATAAAACGCTTCTTGATCTTAGGTCGTCAGTGTGGGCACACGGACCATAAGATTGTCTAAGAAGCATTTTATGTCGAGTGGCTATAACGTGCGATTTTTATACTTTCAAACTTGTTTTGTGCTGTCTGTGCGAGTGTTGAAAGGTGTCCAGCTTCAGTACATCAAAACCTGTATCTGTCTCACTTCATTTCGACCTCACCATCATCCTACAGTAATTATAAGTGTCCAGATCATCGACACCAGAATATCTACACAAACAAGTAAGTGCTATTTTGTCTAGCTTGCCAGACTATCCAGTTGTACTGATCGGCTCTCGAACCTTTGTAATCCCGAGAACCCTCCCTTAAACAAGGAGGAAGGTAATCAACCCCCTTATAACTCTACAACCTTTCCATCTTTGGGTTACTACCCACCCCCCTTTTCATTTTTGGGTTATTACAATATAATAATTATTATATTATATATACATGAATGGTTAAACCGATTTCGCTAAATCTTTTTTTGTTGTTTGTTATTGATAGAAGGCTTTTACAAAAGTAAAATTTAAGAAAGTTACATGGACTTAGAAAATTTAAAAAAAATTAACAACCATATTAACTTCTTTAATGTAACCTTAGCGCTTTTTTGAAGTATAAACTTTTCTAATGTAACTTTATAACGTTTGACAGTGGAATCACTATTAATAGAGTTCTTTAAGTATTTTCCTCCTGGGTCAGAAATTTTCTCCCTACAGCCCTGGTCGCTCGTATTTAGAAATATTTCAATTTATCATGCGAATAATCGAGATATTTCTGTCAAGACAGTTTCATACATTTCTGTATTGTTGTAAATATTTTTGAATTGTGATAGGAACTGTTGCAACATTTATATCACTAGTGTGAATGTTTATGACATGTTATACAGTTTAAAATTGTTTAATGAAAAAACTGTCATTGTGTGAGTCCGACTATATCTGGCGAAATTATGTCATACAAATCGATAGAGTTTGTCATTAACCAAGACGATATTGTCAACTAACTGACAGAATTCTTAAATTCACAGGAATTGTCTGGATTACTACCTCAGAGTTTGTAATTAAAAATCGGTTCAGTAATAATTATGTAGCGGAATAACAACCAGCCATGTCTTGGTTATTGAAGCTACAATTTTGAAAGGGAAGTTCAATGGTGAAGACGTTTTGGTTTCACAAATTCCTTTGATTCAAAACAACATGCTATTCGAATTTAAACGATTACAATTTCCAGTGCTGCTTAAATTTGTAATGTTGATAAATAAATCGTAAGGACAGCTTCTAAGTTTGTGGCAACAATCTTGAAAAATCTATGTTTTTCACATATTCAATCGTGTATTCCAGTGTCGCAATACCAACAAAACTAATCATACATACACCACAAAATAAAACTAAGAATGTTGTGTATCATAAAGAATTAGAATAATAAGCACTATGTTTTAAAAATAATAGTGTTTATTATTCTAATTCTTTATGATACACAACATTCTTGGTTTTATTTTATGTTTTAAAAATAATTATTTTTCCTTTTATTAATTGTACCAATTCAAATTTGATATTCATAGTTAAGACAGGATAATGTCTGTCAGGTCAGCTAGTACATATATACATATATACACCCACACACACACATACACACACACACACACACACATATGCTATTTACTGAGTCATATTATTATTAATTGGTAAACAAAAAAATTATAACAATTTCATGATTTGTTTATAAAATTACCTTTTATTTTATAACTTAAAAAATTTACTCTAAAATGTGACTAGATTTTACAAAGCTGTTTATATTTTGGACAATGGAAAATTTATAAGATTGCCATTAGCAAATACATTATTTGGATCTAAAATCTTCTTAGATGCATTGTAAAGTGATAATACTGTACTGGACATGTGTTTTTCATACCAATGAGCTCTAAGTTTGCCCACGCCATGATGATGAGATATTGACCCACCAGAAGCCATAATAGTGTCACGTGCTATTGTTTCAATGTGATGGTAAGTTGATACGGGATCATCTAATCCGGTCCAATTAAAACCGAAATAAAAATAAACACAACAACCAGAATCATATGTTTGTGTTACACGGCAGCTAATTAAATAATACTTGATATTGAGTTCTAAAAGAAAAAACATATTAATAAATGAACTAAAGAATAAAATTATATTTTTCACTTACTATTACATTCATTTGCCACAGTTTTTTTAACATTATCACATAAGCTAAGAGTTTTATCCCAAGATACTGATGTTTCAAATGATTCTGCTACAACTCTGTATTCTAATGCTAGATCCTATACAATTTTTTTATTAAAATCTTTAAGATCTAAGAATTAAATATGAGGTGTAAAAAAAAAATACCATGACAAATTAATATTTAAGTGAAAAATAAATTTAAAGATAAGAAGATATATCTATAAAAAAAAAAGAGATAATAGTATAAAGTCATGAGTTGGTGTTTTGTTTTCATTGTACATTACAATTTATACATCAAAATGTAAAGGTTATCAACATTTGTTCATACATTTTATCAAGGAGAAAAAATCAGAACAAAGGTGTTTACGTTGTTTTTTGGTAAGTTCGGTAAATCAGGAAATGAAACTAATGGAAATGTCGGAAAATAATTTTAAAGATTAAAAAAAAGTAAATCAATATTTATAATAAGATTTAAAGGTCATTAAACTAATGCAATTTTGATATAGTTCAAATGAGATGAACATTTAAAAATATATTTGTATTTATGATTTTTATAATAAAATAAATCCTAATACTTTTTTTAAAACACCGCAAAAAGTTTATTATTTCTTACACGTATATAAGCTATAACAAAGGTCAGCATATACCCTCGTTCTCCATTTCTTTCTCCTGCAGTAACACCTCCAAAAGATACAGCTATTTTAGCAATACTATTTTTATGTGAAATCACATCTGATTTTTTACCTAGATATAAGTAATAATTTTTATATAATACTGCTTTATAGGATAAAAAGTAACAAAATTAAATCACCTTCAAACAGAAGAGTCATAACACATATTGAATCTAATCGAAAACCATAGACACGAGTTAAATAAGTTTTTTTGAAAGAGTCTAACAAATTTCGATAAGTATTTTCAACAGGACGTAATGCTTGACCAAATCGAAATTGTATATTATCCATTAACCGAATGGACACTGGTTGACATCGCTACCAATATAAGTATGATTATTTAATAGAGGTATTTAAATTTTAAAATAAAAATTAGAAACATACTTGTTTGGCCACTTCTCTCATACATTTAACTCCAGACTCAAAGTCAGGAAAAACTACAGAATCATAAACTCGACACTCTGGAAGTGGTCGAATTTTTAAAGTCACTTCAGTAATTATTCCTAATGTACCTGCAAAAAAAAAAAAAAAAAAAAAAAAAAAAAACAATAATAACTAATTACAAAAAATAACATAAAATAAATGAATAATAATAAACCTTCTGATCCTAAAATGATTTGTTGAAAATCTGGCCCACTAGACATTCTTGGGACTTTACTATTTTTATGAATGATTCCCCTAGATGTGACCATTTTTGCATCAATTACTAAATCTTCAATGTTTCCATAAACATTTTTTTTCATGCCTGATGCTCTAGTTGCAACCCATCCACCTAAACTAATTTACAGAGCATATTAACAATTAAAAGATTCTAGAAACGATAGAAAATACAATTATTAATTTAGCAACGCTAAAAAATATCAATAACCATAACCAAGCTTCAATACTAAAAATAATAAAAACAAAATAATAAAACCAAATTCAATAACACAGTAACACACACTAAAATAACACAAGTAAAAAAATGATAGTAATAATAAATATTAAATACAAATAAAAGGAAACTTACTACTTTAATGATTGCTACAAAGGCTACACTCGATTTTTTTATTTCAATGAATACCTAGAGAACTCGTATGAGTCGGGTTCATGTCCACATGTATAACCTCGTTTGTTTAGTTCACGTTCTAAATCTTGACCAATGACTCCAGCTTCAAAACACACCAGTAAGTTTGATTCATCCAACCATAATAAACGATTCTAAGAATGTAAATCAAAAATTGAGTTGGTATTTATAATTACAATGTATTTATACAACTGGCTAATGCAATATTTACCATTTGTGAAGTATCTACACTAACTATACATCTTTTTTCATTTGAAGGACAAGATACAGCTCCAGATACACTAGTTCCACCGCCAAATGGAATAAGTACAATGTTGTGTTGATTAACCAGGTCAACTATTTTTATTACATCTTCATGATTTACTTAAATAAAAACAACAATATAATTTTCCTGTTTCTGTATAATATGCATATTAATAAATAAAAACTAAACAAAGCATACCAGGCCACACTACTATATCGCATATACGTGGAAAACATTTACCATGTCTTAGAGAGTAAATGTCATACAGTGTTTGACCATGAGAACGTGTAAGTCGGGCTAAACCTTCTATTGTATAATCAATTTTTGTTTTTTTTAAGACTTCTAAGAAACCTACATAATTTAAAATACATTTTTAATAAATTATCTAAATTATCAAACAGAGGATATACTAACTAGTTGGTACATATGGAGATGGAAGCTCTTGAGGACTAAATTTTTCTCTAGGCACATTCCTTAAAGTAAGATCAATATTTAATACTTGTTGGACCCATTGAGTAAAAAAAGGCAAATCAGTTTCTCCAATAGAGTACCTATTAGAGGAAAAAAAGGATCAAATCTAATAATATTAATAACTATGATTTTAAATTTAACAATTCATCCAGATACGAGTAACAACATATTTAATAACACATACATAAAAAAAAAGCATATTTTTTACATAAACAAATACATAAATAAAGTGATACCTTTTGCCTGTAAAACGAATCATCCCTCTGTCGGTGACTTTAAACTTTGAATCTTTATAACCCCAACCATTCCACTTTAAAACTTTAGATCTGAATAAAAATAAAATATTTTACACTAAAAAATAAGTACGATTATTTATTTTAACTTCTCTGAGGTATAAGCACAAACCTGTTTTTTGGGATAACACTTTGAATATTTGTGACTATGGGTAAGGATTTTATAAGAGATTTCCGATCATCCTTATTATTCATTGAGAAACGTAAGTCAATTCACAAAATATCACAAACGATGTTTAATTTAATTAATAACTATAATAGTTCAGACAATTAGAAGATATTTCGATACCGGGATTTTATAGAAAAAAAAAAAACAAATATGGCAATAGTCAAAAACAAATTGATTATTGATATTGTCGGTTGATATGAATACCGTGAAAGTGATAACAGTGATTAAAATCAAGAAAGCTATGGTGGGCCGCAAGTGATTTGAATTTTCAAGTTGATGGTTGTTTGTTGTGAGTGTAGTACATTCTTAAAAATGGATCCAAATAATGCAATACTTTGTTAAAATATCCTGCTTAAGTACTATGCTTTGATGAAACAAAAAATATCAAATAAAAATAAACTAAAAAGAAAAAGTACATTCCCAATTTATTTAGGTATTTTACTTTTAAATCCATGGTTTTAAATAAATTTTTAATTTTATGAACTAAAATACACAAAAAGCTGAATTGAAGTATTCGAAAATAGTACTTGTCGCCCGCGTCAGACACAAAAATATTTGTTTCGACGCAAGCGATAATATTGTAAACGCCCACCCGCCCGCTTGTTTACCATCTAAATAGGACATTTCATAAATTAAACCTATTTTGAATTTTATCGCGTCGCCCGCTCGCTCGCAAAATCGCGTTTATCTAGGACGCACCATTATAAGTACGATAAACATGATATCGGTCGACGCCGATGGTTAGAAATTCTAACTTAGAATATATAAAACTGTATGTTTAGTAATTTAGTTCATCTGTAACAGCCGATTACCGATCATACGTCGTTTGTTATTTTTCAAAGTTTTACTTATTCATAAATCGATTAATTTTTTAAATAGAACTGCTATTAATTATGATTGAATCTAAAGAGAAATGTAGGCATTGAAGCTATGAAAAACACCTAGATGAATTTGTAAAAATTTAATTTTAGAGGTCTACGAAAATGGAAAAAATTGGCACGTCGTCTATGAGGAAAACAGTTTTGGGAACCTCTGCCATAGAATCTATGGCATTGACTCCAACGTCGCGTTGACGAGCTCGATCTCTCTTTCCCGCTCGTAATGGGATAAACCTATCGTTCCTTTGGATGAATCGTTCTTATTAAGTCTTATTAATTGGTTTTTATTAAACTTGATAACATTATACTTAATTAAATATTTATTACAATGTATTTTTTAGAGTTATTAAGTTTGTAAACGAATAGTTGATATGAAAAATTCTGATCAGAAGCGGAACTAGGAATTTTACGGCCGGGAAAAATGTTAAAATATGCCTTATCATAAACAAAGTATCAAATACCCATTCCTATAATTTTTTCTAATAATTAGCATACAATCATACTTATTGAGTCTTAAACACATTATCGTTATGAAAGATAAATATATATTTATTGTATACATATAATACAAAAATTACACCCTTTAAAATTTTACGCCCGGGGAAGAATCCCCATCTTCCTCCTCCTAGTTCCGCTCTTGATTTTGAATTGAATCGGTGCATGTCGTTATATAGATCACAGTTCGTAAAAAATTATTTATTGTAATAACCTATATATTTTAAAATTACACAATATATATAATATTAAGTACGAACCATATGAATGAAAAAAAATGAATTCGATGATATTGTAATTCGATTTAAAATAAGAAAATTAACTATACGTTTTATTACTACAAATAACATTTTACGATGAATTATTAGCTAAATTTAATTGTAATAATGAAACTATAAATCTAATAATATTCTTACTAATTATTTTATACATAGAAAATGAAATTTAAAATAATTTATATATATATATATATATATATATATATATATATATATGTTACGGGCAAAGTAGGAAATCCGGGCATTGTATAACAATGCCCGGGCACTGTGCACAATGTCCGAACATTTTGGCCAATGTAAGAATGATCATTTTAATACTCAAATTTGTCATACACTGACCGGGCATTGTACTAGATTGCCCGGGCAAAGTGTACCCTGCCCAGATTCAAGTGGGCAAAGTGAATTATACAGTGCGCTGCACACTTTTATATCAAATTGCATTTATACGTAATAATATCACTACAAAACTATAATTATATATTTTATTCGTACACGAAAACGTGACAGCTGCGATTTGGGTGGCCAAGGGTACGATAGGTGTACTTGCAATACACAATGTAAGACCAATCGGTGTAAATGCAAAAGATCTGGTCGTCTTTGCAACTCCAAATGTCATAATAGTGGTGTATGTGGTAATAAATAAAGCAAATAAATAATAATTGTAATTTAATAATAAATAAATAAAATATTAAAGCAACTTTATTTATTTTTAATAATATTTTTAATATCTTTATTTTTAGTTTTTTTTATATAATATTCAATATTTAATCTACTGTGCCCAAATATAATTGGGCACTGTATACAATGCCCGGGCAACGTTAACTTATTCCAACTTTGCCCTTGAAAATAGGGCATTGTGCACAGTGCCCGGTCATTGTGCACAATGCCCGACTTTCTACTTTGACCGTAACATATATATATATATGACTTTTTATTGTATTTTCAACCGTTCGTTAAATAAGTATAAAAAACCCGTAAGACCAAAATGTTCGGTAAATAAATAAAAAAATTAGTTATTTATGTTTTTCATAGAAAAAATAGATTTAGAAGAAATATGGTAAAATTAAAAGTTATAGATAATATTATGCTCTTTAAAAAAGTTATTAAGTTTATGTACATTTGCACCCTACATATTATAGTTTTAGATTAAACCTCAAAAAATCAGAAATGTACCCTCTTCAGTAATTTTTCAATCCTCTTGCAGCATGGGAAGGGAGTCATCATCTCCAAATTCTATATACATTATATTAATATAGTATCAAATAAAATGGGAGGGGTCCTAGTATGATATTTTTATAGTTAAAAATTAAGGATCACCCTATTTCCAGTTGTAAATGAAAATTTCATTTAACACGAATTATGCATAAATGCAAATTTGGACTTCTTCTAATTTGGTCAGTTTTATAAATAGAAAAAGAACTTCTAATATAAAAAATGTTTTAAAAATATAATTTATCCGAATATGTAGAAAAAATAGTGTCCATTAAAAAGAAAAGAAAGGAAAGTAGTATTGCGCATGCGCACACCAATAGTTAAAAATTTGAAATTCATCTGAAAAATTAGGTTTTCCCTATCACCTCCCGAAAACCCCATTTCAATACAAGTCATCCATTTAAGCACCTGAGATATTGAGCGTTGTCGTGATCACACTGTTTATATTGTATATATCAGGGATGGACAACTGGCGACCCGCCATCCTTTTTTATCTGGCCCGTCCAAATCATTTCCAAATCACATCATAGAATTTTAAAGTTTATCGTCTAGACTTTATATTCCATAATTTATATGTATAGCCTAAAAAAAATAGGTCATCCAAATTTTAATTTTCTAAAAATCTGTTTCTAAAAATTCTAGTAACTTAAAATTGCCCATCCCTGATATATATAAATGGTCCTATGTGATAAAAAGAAAAAATAACCACGATTAAAGATATACTTAAAGTATATCTTTAATCGTGAAAATAACATAGATATTATATTATATTCTTATAATATCTATGGAAAATAACAATATAGGAATTGATAACAAAAGAAGATAATCACGGTGGTGGTGATAACATTAAAAATATCAACAAAACTCCATCGAACGTAAATACGAACACGAACAATAACAATTGTTCAGAATGGTTCGATTTTCGTTCAACTATAATCGAATCTGAGAATGCGTTTGAAATGGAAGCTTACTATATGTGGGAAAGGGTGCACATAACCGAGGATATGAGTCGGTCGTGCAGCTACTGCGACTGTACCACATATTCCTGCTTTTTAATATCCGTCTTCTTGTTTACGTTGGGCACTATTATTTTAGTGTTCTCGTTGGGAGCGTTCGCTCTTGACACAGTGTTCGCCAATCTGGGCCACATGTGGATTGTTGGTCTGTTGTGCATCTGCTCTGCTGTTATGATCGGAATAAGAAACGTGTTATATCTGCGCCGACTTCAACAAATAGAAGTAATTACTATTAATATAATAATTATATCATTGTTTTTCTGTTGCTTTAATAGAAAAAAAAAAATATATTCTGTTCTTTCAGGACATTCGATCTCAACAAGCACAGTTGACAGAAACTCAACAGTATTCTTTGCCAATACGTACAGTTAGTGAACTTACTTTGCCTCCATCATATGAGCAACTGATTGGCAGCCATAATGATAATGATGACTTACCACCTCCGTCATATGAGGAAGCTATAGTTAGTATGTCTAAAGAAGCAACCAAAAGTGATAACATTATTGTGCTTAATTATTCTGTTAAATGATTTGTTGATCTACACTTGAGGGTATTGAATTGAAACATTATATTATCATCAAGAATTTCTTACCAGAATGTGATAATTTGATGATAATAACTAAACTGACTTTCAAAAATATTGGTTATTACTAATTTGTTTTACAAATTAAACCAAAGTATGAAGTCATCATATAGTTTCATGTTTATATATATTTTTTTTTTGGTTATAATTTTTGACTATATAATGAGTATTACCTATTGAGGTTTACAATAAACAGATTTTAGTCATATTTTAACACTTAGAACAATTTTAAATATTTAATTTAGACATTTTTTTTTTTATTATTCAAATTTGTATTTGTGATCTCAATGAAAAGTAAAATTTTAAATTAGTATTCAATAACAATTTAAATGGATTAGTAATGTCAGGCTTGGATTTTTAAACCATTTAATTTGTTTTAATATTAATGAATATAAAATTTAGAAATATTGTATAATTATTAAAAAGTATATCTCTTTAAAGATCTCTAATTATTATAGATAAAAATAAAGACAGCTGGATTAAAATATTAATTGAGGAATTTTAATAACTGATTTTTAAAAAATCTAACATAGTTATTGGTATTCCATTTTTAGGAGTTGTAATTTTAGTTTTTAATTAATTAATAGTCAGAAAAGTCTACTCTAGGATGTACTTATTTCATTAACTCACCATTTTATTTACTTAAAATCAAATATATTCTCCAATTTTTTTAATCCTATTAATTCATAGTTTAAAATAACAATAATTCAATGTATTTCATTCAAAAAATTAAAAAATTTAGAAAAGGTAATTCAAATAACTTTGATTTATCATATAAAATACTATAAAATGATTGAATTATTATAAGAATGTATTTAAAAATTAACAAAACTACTGAGTTAGATAATTGAAAAATAATTTATAAACTATTTCTATTAAAATATATATATATAGATTTATTTTTTATTAAATATATAAAAAGTATATATTATATACTTAATAATTATGTTAATTTCTAGGTTTTCCATTATACATTTAATCTAGAAAAAACTTTCATGTATTTCATTTAGGTGATACAGTTTATTTTATTGATTGTACACATAAATAAATATATTAAATATATTTAGTAATATTATAACGGTATTAGTCTTCCCATTTATTTGAATCTTTGTCTTTAAAATGTATCTTAAAATCTAAATACCAATAAACTATTATAAATTATTTATTTTTTTATTAGTGAATTAATTAATAATTATTATTTGTATTTATGATGAAAAAAACAGCAAATAAATTATTACTTAAATTAGATTGCTTTTAATGAGGTTATGTAATATTATTGTTTTATCACCATTTCCATTTAGGATAAAAAAAAAAAAAATTGAAAAATCAAGTATATCTTTATTTTATTAAAAAAAGTAATATATAAATATCTATTCTTTTTAATCTTAACTTTATAAAAGTCCATTAATATATTTTGTAGTGTTATTTTATTAATTAAATTATACTAACAAAAATAATTACTATAAATAGTTAAATTTGTTTTAATATGGTTTCATATAAAAGCATGAGTTAAAATCAATTAAAAAAGTATACACACTATTAAACATAATTTTATTAATAAAAACAATGTCTAAATGTATTATAAAGTTAATACAAGATGACCCATATGCACATAGGATATATATTAATATTTTAATGTATTTGATTATTAACATGAATTAGTTGTTGATTTTGTATTATAAAATATATATACTTGTGGTAAATATAATTATTTACTTTATTTTTAATATCCCACAAATTAATATTTTGTGTTATTACTCATTATCTATGAATATATACTATGATTACCATTGTGTAATAAATATATTTAGTTGGCAATTGTGATATTTATTAATAATAATAATAATTATAATACAAGCATGTAGTATAATAAATCATTTTTTGAATGTGTGTATTTATGAAATAAATAAAACTATTAATATATAAATTGGTATTTGAAAAAACAGATTTTATTATAGAAAATATAATTTTAATAAATCCTACTAAACAATTACCAATTTTTCTTCTGTATTTAAAATTTATATTGAAAGCTAATTTACAGAATATAATATTGAAAGTAGTATTAAGAACATGAAGAATTATGATGGCCATTACTTAAAAAACAAAATGATCAAAATTATATTTATTGTTTTATTCAAATACAAAAAAGAAAAAAAAAAAACAATTCAATTATTTTGTTTCATCAAATCGTTCAAAAATGCTTACTCAATTACAGTTACTTCTTCTTTAACTAAAAATTCGACCTTTTCTTCTTCAACATTTTTACGATCAGAATCTAATTCATCAGTATCAATATCTGTAATAAAACAAATAATTTTTTTTTTTAATTTTACTAAACACCTAGTATTCGTTTATTTACTGCCACAAAAAATAGATATAATCTTTGGTGAAAATTATATTATATTAGGATAATATACATCCTGTATTAAACAGAAATGTCCCAAAAATGTTTCATTAAATTTCTGTAAATTAAGAAAGATGAATTTTTAATACGAACATTTGCTGGCAACATACTAACATCAAATATAATGTAAAGCATCCAATTCTTATTAACTAAAATAAATTACTAATTACAAGGTAAGATACAGTGTAGAAACAATAAAGGTAACTAACCAAATTAATGATACAGTGAATCAGGTATAAATATGCCTATAGCAGATGATAAATTTAAAATGGTGCAATCAAATGAGTATCAAATATTCATGTACATAGGGTACATAAGTTATAAATGACAAAGAATGAATATGCTATAAAACACAAAAATTATTTAAATTTTTTTTTATCTTATGACATAAATGTGACTCACGTTTTCTTATAGCCATTCTTTCAGCCTTTTGTTTATTCCAATCAGCTAAACGTTTGCTGCGGTATTCTTCAAATTCTTTCATTAACTTACGGCGTTTATCAATAACTTCCTATTTATAAATATAAAAAAAGAAAAAATTTAGAATAAATTTAATCAATAAAAAATAATCTTATAATTATTACCTTAGATGCTTTGGACATTCTCATTTTATCTTTAGTTTCAAATTGAGATGTGTATTTTTTTAAACTTTTTTTGATATCCTTTTGTTGCTTGGCACTTAATAGGGTAGGAGGCCTTGGTCTCCATTGCATGTGACAGTAGGTATTTGTATTGAACCTATTTAATATTCTACCTTGGAACGACCATATCCAATAGCCAGTGTCTCCCTATTTATAATATATAATACAATTTAAATACTTTTATGAAATCATATTCATATAAGAACTTATAAGAGATTATATGATATTATAAGAAATATTGAATTTTAAGACTATTTAATACATTTTAAATTCAATAATATATTTTAAAAAATTTAATATTATGTATTTTTCAAATATATTTTCATACCTTAGTCTTCCATGAGCTTACACCAGTAGCAACAAATCTTCCAGTGGGATCCCATTCAATGTCAGTTGCCTTATAATGTTCTGTAGAACACATAGTGGTAAAATCTGCTGTATCAACAAATTCCAAAGCCCCAGAGTCACGGATTTCTGCAATAACAATATATTGTCCAGCAGGTGACCAAAACAAATGACTGCAGAAATGTTTGTCTAATTTTTCTAAAAAAATATTAGAAATTATTGTTAGATTTGTATTTATAAAATAAAATAAGTTAAAAATACTATAATATGTATTAACTATTATAATTGGTTATTGGGTTATACCCATTTAAATAAAAAATTGTATATTTTTAAATAATATAAAATATAAATAAATTAACTTACTTAATAAAATTGGAGCTTGACCAGATTTCACATTATAAAAGCTAACACTATTATTACTAGGTTCACCGTGAATAATAGCAAATTTTGAACCAATAGGTTCCCAAGCAAATGCGTGAATTGGTTCTTTAATTTCTACACTATCCACAGGTATGTTCTTTTCTCTCATATGAAATATTTCAAAATTGTAATACATACCCTAAAAATGTGTTTAATTATACAATTGCAAACCATCAAATTGTTATATGTGGAGAATAAATTAAATAAATTCTTACACTGTATTTTACATCTCCCTTTTCACGTTTAATTTTTGCATATCGATCAACTTTAACACACAAGTAGTCACCAGCTTTTTGCCAATGAATTTTACAGTCAGCAACATTAAATAAATTGTTGGCACGAATTTCCTTACGACTAAAATCATTAATATATAATATAAACTAAAATCACCAAAGTATAAAATATTTTGACTAATTCATAGATAATATAAATAATCAGCGATATTTTAGTTCAATTTTGTATTTACCTGGGTATTTCTAAAAGTACTACACGAGCTGGAACATCTTTGTCTTCTGCAACCCAATAAGCAAGCACGTTATTCCTAGGAGACCAACTGAAATCTCTAATACCATTAACCGTTATACTTTTCTTATCCAGTAAACCAAAAGACTACAAACAAATAACATTTTTAATCTGATATAAAACATCTTTTTTTGTTTCTCAAATACTTACAGGAGTTTCATAAACACTTAAAGTATTATGTCCAATTCGAGCGAAATATTTATCATCCTTAGACCATCGTAATATTGGTACAGGTCCACCCATGGGAGCATCTGAAATAAATGATCGCTTTTCTGCTCCAGTACGAATATCAAAAATTGTTAACTTTTGTTCACCATTGTCTAATGGAGCATAAGCCACTAAATATCTGAATAAAGAATACATGGATTTTAATGGTGAATAAGATTTTGTATTGTATTTATGCAAATAATTTACTGTTCACATGGAGAAAAATCAACAAATTGAACATTGCGATGAGAGAGCTTTAAAACATTTGTGAAATTTGGTCCACCCCAAAGGACAACACCTTGTTTATGAAGTGTTGCCAAATAAGTTCCAAGAGGTGACCACATAATTAAAGATTCAGTCCATTTCTTTAAAATAAAATTAAGCCTTTTAATTTAATAAACTAGAAAAAAATGAAAAACTGAACTTACTTCACGTTCAACTAATTTTGTTGGTTGTGGATTGCTATTTAGCCAAACTTCAATATGATTGTTTATATTATACACATAATATTGATCAAAAGCATCAGGTTCCATTAAGAAATATTGCAGATTAGGTCTTTCCGGGAATGGCTGTGGAGTTGGCGGTTCCCATTTTTCAGGAATATCATTATACCTTAATAATAATATATATATAGTTAACAGTAATACATATTCAGTTATATATAATTTGATTAGCAGCCATAGATCAAATACAATCTATAACATTAATACCAAAATACAATTGTACATTATTTTTTTGGTTCTATTATAATTAGAAACATTTAATAGATTAAAAAAAAAATCTAAGAAACATATTAATTAAAATTACAGTTTTCAACATAAGTTATAAACTTACTTCTTATAATCTGAGAATAAGTTGATTAAAAATGTATGTTGCTTATCAAGTTTGTAATTATTAGCTTGTGTGACAGCTTCTAATGCACTTTCATGTTTTTCATACTCAATAAATATGTAACTAATAGTTAAAGTAAAAGTAAATAATAAGAAATTTATGAAATGCAATAAGTATAATTTAAAAAAAATATGAACTTACCCTTTGGTATGACCATTCTCAGTTTTTGGATAGTAATCACTAGTGATCTTACCAAACTGTGCGAATATTTTCGTTATTACTTGCTTAAGCTTGTCGAAACGTTCAGGATTAACTTGGGGTACACCGTCAACAATTATAACAGTATCAACACCATCAGATACTTTAGGTTTCTTTTGGAGAACGTCCTCAAGCAACTCTAAAAATCATTAATGAATTGTACTCAACGTTATTGATTGTATACCGACACCTTAAAATAAGAGTATTTCGGTATTACCTTCGTCGCTTATGTCATCTACAAAATTTTCCAATTCGTTAGCCTCAGCATCGTCCTTATTGTATTTCCCTTTTTGACCATCATCGTGCTTCTCGGAATCTTTTTTCTTGGCCATGGTACACGAGTGTGTTGCCTGAAGTCAATTGAAAAAAGTTAAGATGACAAAATTGGAAAATGCAATAATAATAGGGCGACTTGGCGAGTCGGAGTAAAGCTTAAGAAAATAGACAACATTAGAAATTATTTTTAAAGGTTAGGTTTCTGATTACGTGTGGATGCCGCGGCAGCGGTGGACCGATGCCGTTACCACCAGTCTCGCCAACCTCTACCATCTGCCGCCAAACACGATGAGAATGATAAGCTATCCGATATCGTCCTAGTGAGAATAGTTATCTTTTCTCAATGCGTTATCGTCAGTGACAACTGTTATGTGACAACTTCAGCAATTCACCTTGTTATGATCACGACTTGAGTACAAGATCTGAGAAGCTGCGAATAGTGTTAACCCAGTGGTTAATATACCTCGGTGCACTAACGTACTAAAGTGTACGAGTTCCAAGTTTAAGTATGAAAAGTTTTAAGAATAACACAATGATACATCGTAGTTAAATGATAAATATACTGCTGATGTACTTCGGAAAAATTTATTTTGATTTACCCACACTTACCTATTATTTACTCCGAGCACCGATGTTTATCTAGATTGTGTATTGTTTCCAGCGCAACAACCACCGGTTTTTGACGAACGCTTATGATTGTTGGCTTAAGTTTTTCAAAATTTTACATACGCCTAACGTATTTGCTATGTACCTACATTCGAGAATCTCCAATGTATGTTCCAAGTGTAAATTCCATACTATTAAAATTCAACGTACATAATTAAAATCAGTAACGTATTTATGGTAGGGTCTTGGGGGTTGAAATCGTCATAGAGGAGAAAACAAAAATTGTCGTCATGTATGGTAATTTTGATGTTATAGAAATGCTACTAATAAGAATTCTTATACACAATTTTCGCTGTTGCTTGTGCAAACTTATATTTTTCCAACATAATAAGTCCAAAACGATTGAAGTTTATAAACACTAATCAAAGCGGTTAGCTAAATCGACCGCTTAATAAGTAGGTAGGTATTGCTATTAACAATAGATTTTTTATTAGTTACCTACAATGACATCGTTTTTACATAAATAATTTTCAAAAGGTGACATAATTTATTACTATCCTGGGTCACATTGAAATTTAATATTTAGCTCAGCTTTGATTATGTTCATAATTACAAATAATTTAAAGATTGTTCCTGCACTAACCCATTTATATAACCAAGACGGACGGACGACGATTTACACAATGACTGTAGGCATTCTATGCATTCGTTTCCGATGTCGTCTAAAATTCATCCACATAAGAAAAATAATTAATATAAGTGAATGAATACTTTACGGTAGTCTTATTAATTTCAAGAGATTTGTAAATGGAAAATATGTAAGTTAAGTTGCAGCCAACTAAACATGCGGTGATATTTTCAATGAAAGTAATCGTTAGGTAGTTGAGTCTGTTACATAGTTACCTAAAGTCGATGAAACTCCGTCAGAAGTGTTAGTAGCCATCTCTTTGATAAATTGATACACTACTATTGATGTACGAATATACCTTTTACAATAATTTATAAATAATTCAGGTAAAAAGATATAGCTACGATTTTGTCTGAATCTACAACTAAGATTGATTATGGACCTAACGCTAAAACGGACAATGATAATCTGAATATAATTCAAATGGACGATTAAGCCATTCATTCAATTTCATAATTAATATAAATAACTAGATAATATATGGCATTTTGTTTTTTTTAGATTTGATTTAAATATGAGACTTTGTTTCAAAATACTTTAAAAATCAATTTACAATGGAAATAAGAAGGCTAAAGGAAACATATTAGTGGCATGCGAAAAAAATCGCAATTTATCTATATTTATCCATATAATATATAGGTGCCACCGCTTATTTTGTTATTTTTTAATACACTTAATACCGTTGTTCGAACACGGAACGAGTTGCCATATCTTTATGGATACTCTCCCCTCCTGCGGTTCGGTGTAAGTGTGTCGGCCGTAATCGTAACTGTTGGCCGCCGGGCCTTTTTGTCTTTTTCGAGCGGTGGAACCGAGCGCAACGTACGTGCTCCGGCTCTCCGCGTTCGGGCATTTTTCCTGAAGAGGAAGTTTTTCATTGTGCGGAGGATATTCGTGGGAGTGTCCGCAGTCAACGTTCTGGTGAGATTGCCTATTGGTGAATCCTTAAAGATATCTGCGAGAGCGGTGCCGTCGCCAACAGGTCACATTTATTTATTTTTTTTATTGTTTAGCCCCACGTGGTCAGTGGGCCGCTTAAAGTATATTTTGTTATTTTTTTATATTATACTCGTATGTATCTTATTCATGCGTATTTAGATTTTAAGATTTATTTCTATTTGGGCGCCCGTTAGTAATTTATATTATACCTAATTACAAAAAAATATATGTGTTTCCGACCTAATGATTGTGAAATAATCTAATTGTGGTTGACCCTCCTCCACACCCGTCCTCAACTCAAAACGCAAGTCGGTGCCGACGACCGCCATATTTGCAGGATCGGTAACGGCGCGACAACCGTAATACTTATACTTAAATTAAATAACTATTAATTGTACAAATATGTAATAGCTGTATGAATGTTCATCTTATTAAATACTATTATCATTAATTAATTTTAATTTCTGTACGTTTAATTTGTCGTTTGGACAACCTGTCTGTTAAAAATAATACGCTTGTATACAATTTATTTCTTCATTCATGTTTTATTTTTTAATGTTAACTCTACATTCTCGCCGAGGTAAGCGTACCATACATGTTAAGATCGGTTTATTGATTTGTCGAATTATAAATTGATCAACGAATTGACTATCTACTATTAATCATACACGGAACTACCATATTATCAACTTATTTATCAATTTCTATAGTTTACTCCACACACGTGTATAAATATGCGTCAACCTGTTTATCAATCGACTGGTCGATACTTCCAAAGCATCGATTGGTTGTCAAACATTACCATATCATTTATCAATTTATATGTCAATCTTACATTTGTCAGCAAATCGACAAACTGATCGTTTCGTGTATGGTACTCAGTAGAGCAGGGGTAGGCAACCTTTTTAACCATGCGATCTATATTTTTTTTCAATTTTTCATCAAGGGCCACATTAATAAAAAAAATTTTTACATAACATATGATATAATACTAATAAATGTATTCCTATTATATTTAGTTATTTTACATGGAAATATAAATATTATATTAGACTAAATTATGATCAAGATTACGTTCTTCCTCATATCTTATCTCACTCATATAGACACGATTCGATTATATTTATTACAATTTAAAGTATAAAATTAAAATTTTAAACACCATGAAATATATTTGGAGGGCCGCAGAAAAAAGTTCCGAGGGCTGCGGGTTGCCGGTGCCTGCTGTAGAGCAAGATAGTGGATCGGTTCACTCGCTTCGTTTCATTTCATCTCGCTTCATTCCATTCCGCGTCGGTTTTTTTTTTGGTACGAGTCAAAGCATTCGGGGGATGATCATTAATGCACAATTGAGCATATTGAGAGTGTAAATAAGTACGTTTGTTTTGTATCTCCTCGTACAATTCTTGGACGAGATAACCCGAGAAAAGATCGAAATAGTGTTAATGGAGCATAATATTTATTGTAATGACGTAGTTGATAAAACAATTTAGTGTTTTAATTTTAATTTTAGATATTGAGGCAGTTAAAATGATTGATTCACAATATATTATTGTTAATCTGCACTAATTATAGATCTTATAATAATCAATTTATAACAAATAAAACATGGATTTGAATAAAAATAATAAATAATAAATCTGCGTCAACACTATGCCACTGAATGTCTTTTGACAAGGCCAACTGGCAAAACCAAAAATGATTTAGACGTGGTCGTTGGCATATGCCATCAGGTATCGCTCAATTATTAGTCTATTTCATAGAAAGCAAATAAAAACAAATATTGTGTACGTGCCACTTACGGCTCTAGTTGTGATTTGACTGCCATTAAAATTACTATTTTTCATTCGTTAATTCTTTTTTAATTCGTTCAGATCATCTAATATTAAATTCTTGTTCTATATCGTTACTTCAGAGACTTGGATGTACCCAAAATCGTTGTTTTCTCCGTTCGCGATTTCTTTTCGCCCTCGATAGTAACAATAACATTTACGGCGATTAATATATCGTCTTCGGAATACACATTAAAAAAATTAAAATTCCAATGTAAATAATGGTGTAGCAAGTGGCTTTGCTAATAGCCATGCCAAATAGCATTCAGCTGCTTAGTGTGGATGCAGCTTAAGTCATGTTCAGAGACGGATTGTCATAATTTTTTGGTACGGGAAAATTATTTAGACCGACTCTCTATATTATATCTAATATTATATAAAAAAACAATAATTATAATAATAAAATAATATTTATATATTTTTTTTTATTAAAAATTCATCATCAGATTCGAAGGTTATCGCGTGCGACGGTGCCTTGGATAGTAGATATCTGGTGTATATACACGGACAATATTACGAATAAAAGAATTAAGTTTAAAACTAAATCAAAAATTTTATATTTACTATCCTCGGAAAGGGTAGCGCTTATAATTTGTAGATTCTGATAGTTTTGACGTCAATTGGCGTTTGTAACGGGAGGTGAAAATCCCGTACAAATCCGTTGATATTAAGGTAACAGTTACACATAACACGGAGAAGAACAATATCGCGCGCGTACTGTTCGGTTGACGTGATGCGAGTATATAGAATATAAGTATATATTTTTTAGTATGTATAAAAAGTATTTAATTCACTATTACGATTTGGAAAAACATATTTGGCGATGTGAAGACATGACAATTTATGGAAGTATTTTAATACAATTAAGCTGTAGTATTATTAAAAACTTTCCATATTAAATCTCACTAAATTTGTTATTTTTAATTAAACATTGTAAATTAAATAAATAAAAATAAACAAATAAATAAAAGGTGTACCTACGTGTAATAAATAACCAGGGCCGCCGAGAGCTTTTGGGGGCCCCAGGGCTGATCAGTTACAGGCCCCCTTACACTTGTTGAGCCAAAATACATACTACTTGTACATACTTTAATACAATAAAAATATTAAAATGTGCATCCCATGCTACGGCGAATGACATTATAAAATAATTTTGAATAAAAAGCTGAGATGATGGGCCCATTCAGAGATACGGGCCCCGGGGCTCTAGCCCTCACTGCCCCACCTTTTTGCTGGCCTTGTAAATAACTAAGAGAAATATGATTCGTATTTGAAGACGTTTTAAAAATGTATGACTATTATTGTATATTAAATGTGAGAAGGAATTTAAATTTTAGCGATACGATAATAAACACTTAAAATTAATAATTACATCTTAAATCAACTTATTGTATAGCTTTAATAAACATTGACTTCTTTTAATCCCATTGTAGCAGCTTTTCTCCAAAGACGAAATTTTGCTAGATCCATTCGAGTTATGATTCCAACTACCTAGAAATACAACATATATATTATTTGTTATTTATTATTTTTTATTAATATTATTAATTTATTATTTGTTTTGTGACTTAATTATTATAAATATTAGCGTTTTAAATTATTTAACAAGAATTTATTTAAGAAACTTAAAAATTTAAATTGTATATAAATACATAAATTTGATGGTATTGTGATATTCAATTATTTAGCAATTGATAAAATTTTTATTTAATACTAATATTTTTTATATTTATATATTTTTTTATTGATACGTTATATTATATTATAATGAGCTACTCAAGTTGTTTTTATTACGAATAAAAATTATAAAACGTTATTTATTTTTGAGAAATTTACTCATGCAATATACATGAGTAAATTTCTCAAATTGATTTACTAATTATGCAACTAGCCAATTTTATACAAACATTTATTGTGATTTTTAGTCATATTTTATTAAAAAGAAGTAATGATTTGCTATTCGTAATATTGAGTTGGAGTTCTTGATTATTTGATTATTTATCGATAAAAATGTTTGTATTCTTATTATGAGTAGTTAAAATTTTAATTTATCAATGCAAAATAGGAAGGTTCGATATTTCACAAATTAGCATAATATTCACTACTTATTTTTTCCTTGCGAATCAAGTAAAAAATGAATTTTGTCGATCATACAAATCAGTTTCAACGAGTAAATATATGTACATCATTAACAACAGAAACTAACCGATTGTTGGTAGAAAATAACTCTTTTGTATACATAGTTCAATCATTACTGTAATATTTATGAATAGTCGTTTTAAAGTTTTAAAATGCTATTTGTTATTTCCGTATAGTTAAACAAATTAAAGAAAAATTTATTTATTACGTAATAGGCTTATAATTAGCTAAACAATCATATGCGTTGTGTTTTTGTTTACAAAGAATGTCTAACTTATGTATTGAATAAGTGTAAGTGCTTTTAAAAAGTAATTTATACTAAAACTTATTCTATATTTAATTTACTAAATCAAATAAATTATATCATCCGAGAAAGTTATTGATTAGTTTTTTGTGTAATATTTAATTGTTTTTTGCATTATTTTCCAAATTGTATACTGTTCTAGAAGTTTTGGCGACTACAGTAATGTTATTTCTAGGTTTTTAATTTCTCTATTAATTTATACTAATGTTCTGGTATGTTCATATACTTTATAAAAGGTCAGAAGACTACATGAAAAAGTTTATCTGATTATTATCAATTATAAATAACTTTGTTATTTTGAACTACATCCATAACATTGATTTACCCCATATCTCAGTTCACTTTTTTCAATAAAAAAATTATTACTATACATACTTTCTTTTATTGCAATATTATTGAAATCCTATGGGCACCGGGTGACTTCAATATCTTGAGGAATTAAATGGCTGACTTTTTACTAGCCACCTCTACCAAAAGCATAATTGTATTCATAGGCGCCGACTCCACGGGGGCAAAGGGGGCGATCGCCCCCGTGCATTGATTTAACGGGGGTAAAAGTATTATTTCGCCCCCGTTGTGTATAATAATAATTTTGTGTCATATTGATGGTATATTTATTATCAAACAATCGTTATCAAAATCTAAATAACGTGAAAAAATTTGTATATTTATCTGACTAATCATGGCAAGATAAATTCCAAAAATCTTTAAAAAAAAATTATCGTATTTTATCACATTTCATAATATTCCAAAGAACATTAAAATAAACAGTTTTGTAAATAGATAACGGTTTAAATCATTTATGATACCATAACACAGAAGTTGTACTATCAGAATCTACCATTATCAATGAAATTTATTTGAGACAGATGTAATAAATCGTACATGAATTTGATGTACATTGCAATGTGCAAGGGGACCGAAAGGGTTAACTTAACTAGTGATCCATAGTATTTCCTTTTTTGTACTGATTATTCTACAGTATTAATACCAATACCTATTCATTTATTTTATAATTGTTAGTTATTACTGTTCTTACGAGGTGTACTATTCGAAGATTATAACAATAAGCCATTAAGTAAAGTTTATATTAAAAATCATATTGGAACAAATGCAATTTAGCGCCTACCCCGTTTTTCCACATTTTTACGTACGCACCTATCTAGTTTTTGTTAAAAATAGTTATGGCAAAATCAGATTTTAAAATAAATTTTAATATTTAATTTTTTAAAACTTTTGTAGGGCATTACAAATAATAATAAAAGTAATTCTTCAACAAATAACAATTATGTCTATGTGGAAATATATACAAAAAAAAAATATCGAACTTGACTCAAACTTAATTAACCACCAAATTAATTCTAATAGTAGTTCAATTTCAAGCGTTAATGAAAATTATGATAATCAAATTAATTCTGAAAATAATTTATCTACATCGACTACATTAGATTTTTCAAAACAAAAAAAAAGAACATTTTTAACATCTTGGTTAAACAAATATGACTGGTTAGAACATGATCAAATTAATGATAAAGCTTTTTGCAAATTATGTAAATCTATGAGTAGTAATAGCAATAATAATGTTTCTGTATTTATCTTGGAGGGCTTTAATAATTGTAAAAAAGCGGTAGAAAGGTTTAATATGTATGAACGTTCAGAATTGCACAAAACAAATATTGTTAAAAGTTCTTTT
Organism: Sipha maydis; assembly: GCA_034509805.1. Taxonomy (NCBI): domain Eukaryota; kingdom Metazoa; phylum Arthropoda; class Insecta; order Hemiptera; family Aphididae; genus Sipha; species Sipha maydis. The sequence goes on along the minus strand of JASXSY010002385.1, from coordinate 34,805 downwards.
ATTAAAACAAATGCTAATGTATATGCTCAAATTTCGGATAGTCATAAAAAATCTATGGAAGAATCAAGATTTGCTTTTGATAAAATATTATCTTCAATAGTGTTTTTGGCAAAACAAGGCGTAGCAATAAGAGGGCATACTGATGAATCTGCAAATTTCAATGAGTTATTAAAACTTCGATCGGAAGATTCGACTGAATTATAAAACTGGTTAGGTAGAACTATTTATAAATGGATTTCCCACGATATAACAAATGAAATTTTAAGTATACTTTCAAGAGAAGTCATTAGAAACATTATTAAAAAAATTAAAGAAAATACATTTTATGCTATTTTATTAGACGAAACTAGTGATATTACAGTAAAAGAACAAATTTCATTTTGTTTAAGAACAGTGGACAAAGAATCATTTAAAATTGAAGAATATTTTATAGGATTTTATGAAACAACTAAAACTGATTCTAATACTCTTTTCAATATTTTAAAAGATATTCTATGTAGATTAGAGTTGAATATTCATAATGTTAGAGGACAATGTTTTGATGGTGCTAGCAATGTTTCTGGAATTCACAAAGGATTACAAGCTAGAACTAAAGAAATTGAACCTAGAGCATTGTTTGTTCACTGTCAAGCTCATTCTTTAAATCTTGTTACCCAAGATAGTATGCGAAATGTAGAAAAAGCTAGAGATATACTAAATTTTATAAGAGAATTAATTACATTTATCAAACAATCACCCAAGAGGCTATCTTGGTTTAAAATGTTACAAACAGAAGAGAACGTGACTGCTCTAAGACCGTTTTGTCCAACTAGGTGGACGTTACGATATTCTAGTTTATTATCTGTTATGGATAACTATAATGAACTATTGACATTTTTATCGGATTTTTCAAAAACTGAAAAGAACGATGCAGGAAGTAAAGCAAAAGGATTTTTAAAACAATTAAAATCTTCAGATACTTACATAATGCTTAAAATAGTAATTAGTATTTTTAAACATATGGAAACAACAAATACAATATTACAAAGTAAATCTTTATACTTTAAACTTTCCGTGCAAATTTTGAACACTTTGGAAGATACTATTTCAAGTATGAGAGATACATTCAATATTTTATGGAAATCTACAAAAAACGAATGGTCAGATTTAAAACTAGATCCACCAAAAGAATCTAGAAAACGAAAAATGCCTCTTAAATATGATGACAGTACAACCGAGTCCTTTTTATTTACACCTGAAAGTAAATATAATAAAATATATAAAGAAATTATTGATCATATACTATCTGGTTTACAATTAAGATTTAATTCTGAAGTTCGAATGTTTTTAAGTGATGTTGAAATGTTTTTTATTGATCCAAGTATATCACCACAATTAATTTGCGAATTTTATAAAGATGATTTAAATATTGATAAACTAAAATTGCACAGAAATATGTTTCATGATATAATTAGAGGCCAAGGCTTAAATGTATCATCATTTTCAGATGTTTTAAATATTGCTAAAGATAAACCACACTTGATCATTCATTTAACCGAGCTAAGAAAATGCATACAATTGATATTGACAGTACCAGTCACAACGTGTACTACTGAAAGATCTTTTTCTATGTTAAGAAGATTAAAAAATTATATGAGAAGTACTATGACACAAAAACGTTTGAATGATTTGGCGGTTCTCAATTGCCACAAAACAATTGTAGAATCTTTGGACTTTAGCAAAATAGGAAATAATTTTATAAATAAGTGTTCAACAAGAAAAAATACTTTCGCATTAAAATAAATATATGTATTATAATATAACGTATTGTATAATAAAAAGTTATATTTTCTATATTTTCATATAAATAATTTAAAAGAAATAAAACCAATAAAGAAAATTTAAATAATATACATGCATAATATTTTATTTTGTACCCTATAGGAATATTAAAAAAGAATTACGGAACAATCAGATAATTACCCCTCCCGATCAGCAAACTATAAAATTTTTTTTCCGATTAACAGAAGAATTTGCCCCCGCGCTAATATCTAAAAGTCGGCGCCTATGATTGTATTTTCACTCCTTAAAATTCCGTTTTCTGATCGTCTCTTAGTCTTCGTTTCTCCTCATTTTGCGTTTTGAAATTAAAAATTTTTCATGCGATTTCTAATTTCATTTGGATCTGAACCTTCTCAATATTACCCTTCTTCATAATATTCGCTCTTCCTCGGTTACACCCTAATCGTCAACTTTATTCTTAATGTCGTATTTTTTATGTTATTTTTTCCTTTTTTATGTATTTCTATTATCCTTATTAAAATAACTATGAAATGTATATTAATCTCATATATGCTGCAGCTTTACTATAATGTAGTAGAGCAATACAAAAATAAAATCTTTGAATATTTAAGAGTCTATATTGTATATATAGTGTATGTTAATGAAGATGATTATTTATTATTTAACTAGTTTTTCAATTATCAACCAAAATATTTTTCGTTTAATTTGTTTTGAATTTGTAAAAAAATACATTAAAACTATCTCCAATATAAAAAAAAAATAAACATTATAAATAAGTATTAATAGGTTTCACAGTTATGCATTTTTTGGTTAAGTCCCCATGTTACTATTAATTCTTTTTATTTTAAATCAAATTTTTTACTTATTTAAAAAAAAATAATATTACTCATTAAATAATAATATTAAAAAGTAAAACATTCATAAATTAATTAATTAAATTAGTTGAATGATGAGTAAGTACTTTATGACAATCATACCTGCGTAAACTAAATTATAAGAACACAGTTGATTCATTCCATTATTTAAACTATTAAAAGTGAACAAAAGCAATAATTTAAAGAACTATTTTTTTCAATTATAAAATTATCATAAAATTAATTTAGAAGTATATTTTGTACTTTTTTTTTAACCTTGTAAGCTAAAATTATAACTACATTTTGTCCTATACTACATAATATTTTGCGTATACATATTTATGCGTAAATATCAAACTGATAAATGTATAAATGTAACAAAATAATATTAAAAAGATAAATCTTTAATTGTTTCCATCATACCTCGTTAGTGTTGTTGATAACAACAATATGCCGCAGCCCTAATGTACGAAATAATCTAAAAGTTCTTGCTAAACTTGTTTCCTGAAAAAAAATGTATATTTTTTAATTACACTATACATATTTATGTTTTTCTTCATTAATTATATTTCCGCCCAATATATATTATACAAATATATATATATATATAAGTAAAAAAGATTATTTGTAATATTTTATTATTATTTTAAGCTATTATCTAGTAGTTACAGCTGCTTCATTTTATAATAATTTTCAAACATGAAATATATTTAGATGTTCCAGACATTCGTTTTATTATTTTTTATTTCCCACAAATTAGTTGTTAATAAAATAAAATAGTTACCAAAATTAAAATGGTGTTTATTATTAGCTGTTTAGCCTTCAATACTTCAAATATCAAAACTTATAAGTAATAAGTAATTACTCTATTAGACATTATTGTGATTGTATAAATATAATTTGTATTACTTATATCGCTTTTTAATTGCAATGTATATAAAATTATTTTTTAAGATTATTACGATTAGTAGTATTATAATAAAGTTTAAAAATATAACTAAAACATATTCATAGTGTGTAGCTTACAAAATAAAATAAACATTTTTTTTTTTTTTTTAAATTAGTAATAATAATTATTTTTTTCGATAGTATTTTTAAGAGCTGGTTATTATTAGAAACTGTAATGTAGAAACATTACTCCCAGGGTTCTAGGAAACTAGTGAATTAAAACAGAATACTGCCGATAGGGAGCAGGATATTATATAAATTGTTTTTAATTTTTAAAATTATACTTTATCTGGCGTCAAAAATATTAATTAAATTAAATGTGTGGTTACTTTTAACCCGTCTACTTTATTTTTATTTTTTTATTAGTACTAAAAATAACAGAATGATGAAGGGTGGAAAAAAGTTGTTTTAAAACTTCTATTTGATGTTTTCTAAACTTTCATCAGCTCATGTTATATTATTAATGTTTCATCGGTTTGTAAGAAAAATATTTGGATATTTTCTTATAATTAGCACTCAATCTGCCGTAATCCATGTCAAGCAAAGCGAGTATTATGTTGGAACACAAACCAATATCCTACTTATAGCAATGTTAGATTATAAATAGCAATGAATGGGATGAAAAATGCCCTGAAAATAGCAATTGGCTGATAATAGAAAAGACCCAAAAATTTTCTTAATATTGAATTCGGGACCTTTTCCAATTATGTTATAAGTTTCATTTACACACATCATAATATATATGTATATTTTATTATTATAATTATATAATATATATTATATTATATTATTATATATTATATAATATTCAATAAAAAATCTAACCTCCATTTATAATATATAACATAATATTTAATAAAATATTTAACCCACCAAGTTTTCTATGGAATGTTAAAAAAATTTTTACTTTGAACAATAAAGTAATATTATGGGTATTAGGCTTAAAGAAAAAAAAAAATTGGTTTATCTTATTATTGAAGTATGGTATGATAAGTGAAATTTTCCATTTTTGGTTTTACTAATCGGAAAAATGTTTGTAGAAAAAAAAAAACAATATTATTAATTTAAAATATGATTGATATAAAAATATAAAACAATAATTTTCATACATTATAAAGTATTGACAGTAATTTAATTATTTAATTATTTATAAAAACTATAATAAAATTATACTGGAATTAAAAAATGAATTGAAATCCATTATTAAGCAGTTTGAAAGTATGAAATTAATTTAACTTGTTGACTGCCACGGGTGTTTTTCGTACCTTTCTACATACCTACCTACGCTATGAGTAGGAAAAATTGTACACATCTAATCGTGCCGTTTGGTTTTTGAGTACAAAATATTATACTCACGTACTCGTACTGTGTTTTACTTTGACGCCACGAGTACAGAAATGTGAACACGTTTGCGTTATATAGAATAGGGCAATTGATTATATGACCTCCTGGACAAGTTTTTTTAGTTAGCGTTTATACTTTAGTAAGTTAAAAAAATCTTAACCTATATGTATATAATATTAACTTTATAATTATTATAAAATAAAAATACACATATTTGCAATAAACTACTGTAGGCACTATAACTACGAGGCACAACACATACAAATTGGCGTGGCCTCACAGTTAAATACGATGTGTACATAATAATGTACTCATGGCAGTCAACAGGCTAAGTACTTATTTGAAATAATTATCTTATTTAATAAATAAAAAAAACTCATTAAAATATATTTAATAATTAATTTCTTTGAAACTACTTTCTTGCGATTAGACTAACTTTAAATTACATTAATATTAAATAGTTTACTCTGGTGTATTAAACATGTTTTAGTATTATTCAAAATAAAAATAACGGAAAACCCCAAACACATTATTTACAAATAATATAATCAAAATTTAAATTGAAAAGAAATAAAATTTTGTTAATTATTTAAAATAATATCCATGAATTTTGCACTTATACTTTGAAATCTTGATTAATTTAATAGAATAAAGAAACAATTATAAGTTAATCACAATATATCTACCATTGATTATATTATAAATACGGCAGAGCACTTGAAGCATTTGCATATTTGTTTTTCACAGCCACAAAAATAACAGAGTACAAATAAAATATGTTTTATGTTTTCATAAAGCTATAAAGCTAGTTTTGAAATTTTATTTTGCATGTAAATGCATATTTTGAGTCTTTTTTTTGTTTTTGGGGCATATTTTATACTTTTATACGCTATTTTATACTTTTTGAGACATATTTAACTTAAATCTATTTTTTCAAAAGTGACATTTTTATTTCAAACAATACAGACAAAATGCTTGGATAAAAATGTATTTATTTTTAATTGTATTAATGGTTTTTGACTGTCTGTGAGCATATATTTTTCCTAGAAGCGATAACGATCTAACGTCGTTTCTTTACAGAAAATTAAAAAAATTTAGTCTTATGTATTTTGTTTATTTAGCTATGGTATATAATATATTTAAATTATGTAATTGTTTTGACTTGTTTTAAGCGTTATTTATTTTATTAATACTTTTAAATAAAAAGGCTAAACAAATTTTTAAGTGCATATTATGGGTTTTTTAAGTGCATAAGTGCTTGCATATTTGGAGCTTTTTTTAAAGTTACAAGTCCTTTGCCTTATTAATAAATAACTCAAATAGTTTTAAATATACACCATTATTTTATTTTAGGTGTATACAATTTGTAAATTTGATCTTTACAGTAATAATATGATTGAGATTGTTTTTTGTTTGAAAAAATAAATAATATCTACAGAATTCTTTCATAATTTATTTGTACTATCAAACAATTTTATAAATTAAAAACTGGAACTAAATATCAAAACAAAAAAACCAACGTGTGAATTCTTAATTTTTTAATAAAATTAGATTGTACCAAAGAATAAAATATGTTTGGATGTAGTGTATTCTTGATATCTTAAATGTCAAAATACGTTAATTGTAAATACAGTGTCATAAAAAGGAAACACAGTATTATTAGACATGAAATAATGTACTTCAAGTAAATTTAATAACGTCGTATAAAAATAAATTATAAGTCTGGTAAACAAAGTTAATTCTACGAATTATTTAACTAGCATAAATATGGTTTACATTAAATATTTATTTTCTTAATTAATAAATCCAAATCAATTAATCGTTTATAAAAATAAACATTTAATACTTATAATACATTTTCAAATTATCTACTAAGAAATTTTATGTATTTGGTCCTAAGTAATTTTATAAAATAGAATAATAAAATTTTATAGTGCTCAGATAAATAATTAAACATAATTTTGGAAATTTCGAGAGTAGAATACTATAGTACTAATGAACATATGTTAGAGCAATAGAGCTTGTAAAATCTGAGATTATAATTTTCAATAATAACACAACTAATTTGTTAGAGATATTTGCATTTTGGAATATCAAGAAAAATGTTGTAGATATTTTTAAAATTATTTATAATGGTACACATCAAGTAGATCAAATAAGATCGTATAGGTAAAGGCGTATTTATGAGAGGCTGATGTGAGAAATAGATTTCTCTTTGACTTCTTTTTTTTTATAAGTATTTTTAGTCATAATATTTCTTTTATCTTGTGAGAATTTTTCAAATTCTTTAAAGTAAGATAGGAGTAAATATGTTATTCAAGTTTTTTATCTTATAACTAAATATATGTAAATCTTGTTATTAGTTACCAGTAGTGGCAGAATTTTTTTTTTCAAATCACTTATTTCATATGATCACCATCCATCCACCAAAATTATTTATTCTTGTGGATTGCAAGAAATTACTTTGTGTATTTTTACAACTTGTACATATACAGTGGGTAAACGATAGTTAGATACACCTAATATTTTTGTCTAGAGCAATGTAATTTTAGGTCTGTTTTCTTAGATGGAAGTTATACTTAATAATACACTTTTTTATGGTATCTGAACTTAAATCTGTTCATTATATTCGCGCATGCGCATTAGAACTTTTTTTTCTTATATAGCAACCTCTCCCCAAGGAAAAATAATATAAAAGTATGTTTTTGCGCATGGCGTATGGTAATGCATCAGATTTTATTATTTGCTAAGATTATTGTAATTAACTATCGAATACGTATTTTTGTTTCGATAGTAAATAAAATAATAAATAAAAAATACTAACCGGTTGTACGGGGACTTCCCGAGTGCGTCCGCGATTTTATCTGCAGTTTTTATCGTATAGCCCGAGTGCGTCCAAGGTTTTTTTTATCAACTACTTTAACTGAAGAGTCCAATTACGTTCGCACAATATACAATAAGTTCCCGTAATAACGAACTTCAAGGATCCTAATTTTTTTCGATAAAACGGAAATTTCGTAGTAACGAAATTTTGAAAATTTGAATAAAAAAAAAAAAATTTAAAAACATTATTATTTACAACATAATTTTGTAGATGGTGAATGTTTGTAAATATGAAGTTCGGTACATCACTTAGTGATGTAATCAATGTTCGAATTACTAATAAATATATTTCAACCTGTAAAAATAGTTCGTCGTAACGGGATTTTTAAAAATCAAATTTTAGGAATGATTTTGTAAAAATTATGGCTTTTAAACATAAAAAGTAACAATGTAATTTATATGAGCATAAAAAAAATAAGACATTCACCTACAATTATTTGGTGTAAGTTAAATAAACGAAATAATATAATTTTAGTATAAGTATTGAATAAATAAAAAATCATTTCTGGAGTGTAAGCCAGTTCGATTAGTTCACTTCTTTGAGGTGCATCCTGGGTAACTCTAAATGAACTGGGACACATTCGGGCTATGTCAAAACAAAAAAATTATTTTTTGGGACACACTCGGGCGATACCTTTTAGTGGACATGCTTACGACATCAAAAAAAGTACTTTTTAGGACGCACTCGGGATATTCCCTTTTTACTGAATATTTTGGGCCAAAACACAACCGGCTTATCAATACTACACTGTACTACATTGTAAACACTGTTTTTATACCTTTAAAGTATGGATTACATGTTTGTTAATTTTCGTTTTTAAATTAATATATAATTTTAATATATTAATATTGTTTATTTAATTGAAAAAAAAAGAAAAAAAAATCATGATGCTCAGTTTTACTATTGGGTAACTTTCTAACCCAAGTCAATCATGCCATTCGATTATATAAATATTATTAATTTTGCTTATTGTAAATTACTATTACAGATTGTAAATAATTAGAAATATAGAAAAAAAAATTCTCTAAATAAATTAAAAAATAACATATTATAATATTAGTATGATCATATCGAATTAATTTCTCAGTTATTTTTATATACTATTAGGTACATATATATATATATAAATATTAGATATTCTTGAAAATAAATTATATTGTGCCTTAAAATATCCTTCAAATTATTTATCAAATAACTAATATAGTAGTTATTATTATAACCAAGTTTTAAATTAAAGAATACACATCTAAGATAAGAAAAAATCAATTACTGTACTTAGAATAAAGCAATTATGTTTTACCAAAGTTAAAAAAGCAATTTTGTCGGTTATTCATCAATTATTTCTAAATTACATATAGATTATTATAGATAAGTTTTGAAAATAATGACGTCTTTCATGATTTAATATTTTTTTCTTCTCATTAGTTTCTTCAAGGTATAAACACGTGTTATTCTATTATCATATGTAAAAATAATATAACTATTGTTAATCATCGAGAGTCCAAAAATAATATGTGTTGATTTTTTAAGTTTATTAACTAGTGTAATTTTTTTAAGAACTTTTTATAAACGTTTATATTGGTTATTTAAAAAATAAGTTGTTTGTCTGTGAGTTTTGGATGGTTTATATAAGACTATAGGTATATAAAAAAAATCAACATTTATCAATATTAATTATAATTAAATAGTTAGTTAGATAATATAAACGAGTAAATTCATTATTATGTTATTCGTCTGTATTTTTAATATGTTTAAAATAATTTGTAAATTTAAATGAGATGACAAATCATAATACATGAAAAATGTTTTTGGTCGACGGTTAGGGTAATATAAATGGAGGCATTTCAATTGAATTTTTTAGATATTTTTTATAATTTTTTTTTTTTAATTTTTTTTATTAATAAGAAGATATACAACTATACAATTAAGCACAACAAGTAATAATGATGAAGTGGTTTACATAACATGAAAATGGCACGATGTAGGAGGGCTCCCAATGGAGCTACCTACTTGGGTATTTAATGGAGTAGGTCTCTAACCCATTTTCGTTTGAGTCTTCGTGTGGGGTTATCAGGGATGTATTGAGAAGCAAGATAACTAATGTTAGGGTTACTATGGGAGCTACATTTTTTGTGGAGTTTTTGCTAAGCATTTTTAATGACTTGGTTTACGTAATTTATTTTCAGGTCTGAGTGTAGGGTTTTGTTACTTACATACCAGGGGGATTTTGTAATAGTGCGAAGGCAGATGGATTGGAATGATTGAATTTTTTGTATGTTACATGGAATGGCATTACCCCAAATTTGTACATCATAATACCATAGATGAATGATCAACATTTTGTAAATAAGGATTTTGAGTTTCAAGTTTAAATTTGATCGTAAGAGAGGACGTAGTAAATGTAATCTGGAGTTTAGTTTCTTTCTTTTTTCTAATATGTGGTCTTTCCAAGTTAATTGTTTGTCGAAAATGAGCCCCAAGTATTTAACTTGATTAGTTTGAGGTTATAATTGGTTGCAAAGTTTGACTGGAGGGCAGTTGTTAGGGCGAAGGGAGAAAGTAATGTGGCTAGATTTGTTTGTATTAATTTTTATTTCATAGTGTGAACCAATTTTCGAGTAAGTTGAAGTGGTGTTGGAGTTGGAAGCTTGTTATTGTGGGATCAGAATTGGAGGCTAAGATTCAAGTGTCGTCGGAAAAAGTATTGAGAATGGTGAAAGAGGATGTATGTATATCTGCAGTGTAGATTAGATATAAAAGAAGAGAAAGGTCCCCTTGGGGTACACCGGCGTTAATCATACATTGTAATGCATTGGTTTGAAATTAAGTTGTTTAAATTTACTTGGAATGAACGATGAGTGAGATAAGATTTGAGTACTAAATAATATGGGGTTGGAAACTTTTTTTTTTTTATAATCTTATCATAAATGTTTTACATAAATTATTTTGTATACAATTATTAAAAAAATCACTTAAGAATTATCAGCCATTAAGAATAAGAATAAGTAATCATAAATATTTACAAAAATTATTAGTTACGTTTTCTATATAATTTTAAAAGTCAAATATGTATTAATTTGTAACACAAGCTTAGCTTAAAAGGAATTGATAATCATTAAATAGTATATAAGTTACTATCTTTATATTGTTAATTTATGATGATAATAAAATAAAAAAAAAAAAAAAATTAAAATGTCTTCATAAAAATGTAAAATTATAGAACAAAATTCATATTTATTTTATAGCATGAAAAAAATACCTGTATGATGATATTATTATAACATTATTTTCATAACAACATTTTTATTATAACAATTATTGACATTATTTTTGATTATATTCGTTTTTTTTTTTTTTTTTTTTTTTTAATGTCAGAAAAATTACTGAGAATATCGAATAATGTTTCTCTTCTAAACTGAAAGTGCCATTTCTATCCAATTTGTCAATTTAAAAAGTTACTGCATAACACTTTTGAAGCGGATTTCCTACTTGAAAAGTGTTAATAAAAAATATATCATTATAAAACCATTACATTTCTGCTTCAATTTCCATTCTTGCTTCTTAAAGTATTTAAAATAAATAAAATGATTTATAAAATAAAAAATGTTAATAATCTATTTTTTGAGGTTCAGTGTAAATAATTTAATACTGATTTTTTTTAGCAATTTTCCGGGTTATATATCTACATAAAAAAATCTCATATAGGGGAACATAATTTGTACTATACAGATAAACAATTTTTTATTTTAGTATTTATTTAGTAAAAAATTGGGAGTAATGGTGAATTTTTTTAACCAACCTTTTGATTTATTTTGATAAAACAAGAAGTTTCATGTCTTATAAGTTTGTATATACTTTAGGCATTTATACCTATATTACTATAGCATTTTAAGTCATTCTACTTAATATTAAAAAACATATGATTTAAAGTTTAAAATATGATTTTAATGATAATCTTCACGATTATCAGCGACTATTTATTAAAAATATTGTATACCACCTTTCGTTTAGAAATATTTATTGTTGCGATGATCTATCGCTGTTTCCAAATATATATAAATAAATTCATCGACAGATAATACAACAAAAGCTTTGTAAACGGAAATAATATCTTATTGGTTTTTTTTTCTATTAACTATTTGAGTCGAAAAAATAATATTATAAATTATGCTGTACGACTGAAAAACATGTATTTAAATATATTTAATTCTAACTAGACAAAAAAAATTATTTAAATAATATTTTAATTCGATGTACATAATAAATGATACTACTGATTGAGTTATAAGTGAGAATGTGACGAAGTTAGAGTTATTTATTAATATATATGAAATATTTTCCTAGTTTGACCACAAATACATCTAGACTTGTTTTGTTATGCATAGGTTAGGTCAATTTTATTTGAGTGTTTTTAAACGCATAGAGGAAAAAATATACGTTTATTTACATTTTAAACAGTTATTTTAGAAATTATTTCTAATAAACAATAAAGTAAAAATATAAAAAATATAATAAATCTTTTATACATTTTCGTATGTAACTGCGAATAAAATGTATTTGTGCCTCAATATGAGTTCCATGTTTCAAAAATCAAATAAATAATTATTTTTCTGAAAATAAAATAGTAACTTAATGTCCACCGATAATAACAGTAATACCCGTCGTATAGTTGAATTAAATAAAAAAAAATCATCATAACCTACAAAATGTTAAGTTTAAATACTCATATTGGTTATTTATAATATTGATTCATTATTGTTTTTACTCGGTTTCATAACGATTCTTTTAATAATTTAAATTTTAAAATGACAGTCAAATTATTTAAATCATAAAATGGCAAAGAACATTTTAGTTTATTTGCCCACAGCAAAACAAAATACGTACTGGTATGTATAAGAATGAACGTAAATATACACTATTCATAATTATAATGTATTTGAAATAACTGACGATTAGTTAACCGGTTGGCAGAAAGGAAAAATTGAAGATTAGTTTGGGTATTTCCGAACATAAACACATACGTCGAAGGTCATTACACTGACAGTGATTTAAATGTTGTTTACAAAACATATTGGCAAAATAGAAATGTTCGAACTCTGCAAACCCTATATAATCAGTACTCACTTACTGTAAGATCATCAGTGTTTCCGTAAACATTGTATTAAAATCAACGAAATTCATCCATCTTAGAATCATGAATTACTATAAAATGGTAAGTATATTTATTTTTATTTTACTTTACCAGTCTAAATATTTTACTTTAAATCTTTGAGTTTTTTAAAAAAAAAATAGACATGAATTACATATATTTTTTGAACAATTTATTATATTTAATTGAATACTTAACACGACGGATAGATTTTATGATGATCATATTCAATCATAGAAAATATAGGTTTTTATTTATCATGAATCGATCTTTTTACTACATAATAATAAAGAATTAGTTTAAATTTACATTATTTGTTCGGGTACAATTAAACAAACGTAACATATTTGTAATCAACCATATTTATAACGATGATGTGTTAATTAATTTCAGTATTTTATTGGTTATAATTTTATTTTAATAAACTTTAGGTAAAATTTTGTTTATTATTTTAGTTAAAATAATTATATAAAAATTGTAAATTTTTTAATAAAAAAACCTCAAAATCATCAAAATTGTTGTCTTTACACCAAAATGTATTCTAAAAATGTATTTCCAATATATATGTATTCCTTTTAAATACATGAATAGAATAAAATGTTTAATTAAAATGAAAACGTAGGTATTTATTATCATAAAAATGATTAATTTATTTTTTTAAGATAAGTTACGATTCTTTAGTCAAATATGATTAAATACATATATATTTATTTATATGTTGGATAGGTTCCGTAAAAATTATTTCTGAAAAATAATAATAATAACCAAGAGTAGATATTCTAAAGTTATAAAAATATTGATGGCAACTTAAAATGTATGTTTTAATAACATTATTTTTAATACATTATTATACTATAATATTCTCAGGATTAAAAATTAATGGTCTTATACATTACCGTTATTGCATTTTCAATAATTTTATCATTAGACGATTGTTATAATAATTGTTAAACAAGTTCAGTTTATTTATTTATTTTTTTATTGTATTTAATATTTTATTAATAGGAATAATTTAAAATTTAAAATTATTTTTTATGTTTATCTTATTAGTTTATAATACAAATCTTAAAGATGTATGAGACACTAGATATTTTAGTAAGTTTTTGGTATATTTGAGTAGTAATTATAATGTTCGCTTTGTAGCTATTGGCTTTATGCTTTGTGACCCTTTTGGTTATAAAGCAAGGATCGTGTGATCCCGAACCTCAACCGGCTAAGAACCACGGAGGATATAATAATCACGGAGGATATAATAACCACGGAGGATATAATAACCACGGAGGATATAATAACCACGGAGGACATAACAACCACGGTGGACATTACCACGGAAATCCCCACATCCCAATTCACCAACCAGGCGGCGGATATCACTACGGTGGACATCATGGTGGTGGACATCATGGTGGTGGTTATCATAAATATCATTAAGTTAAAAAGTGCTCATAATTTATTACATCGTTTTATAATCTTACATACATTTAATTTATTTTGTAAACTTTGAAATTTTACAGTTAAAAATAAAATCAGTGATATAACTACGAACAAATATTTTTGTTTACTGAAATATATTTCATATTGTCCTATTTCATGCTTAAATATTTTACAGTTTTAATTGAGAAACTGAAATTTAAAGAGTGAACGTTCCTTAGCATTGTGTAGTATTACTGTTTTGAGCGGATTCTTAAGAGGAATTAATGAGATAACATGAATATATTATAAAGATTATTAACTAAAATTAAAAAATATCAACAGTTGCAACTATACGATCAAAGTTTTTAGTCATAATTTAAGAAGCATATTTCACAGTGACGTAGTGTACAATACTATAAGCCAGAATTTATGTGTATTTTAGATGTATAAAAAAAATCTAAATCTTAACTATGACGTTAAATCACATAGTACCTACGAGTATATATGCCTTAAATATTTGAAAAATTATATGGTAAAATTAGTTACAAAACCGGTTCAAGTTATGACTCATTCATAGAATGACTGTACTCGGTTGAAGTTTATATTTAGATAATATATCAGATACTAAAATATTTTAGTTAAAGATCACATGATGTGTAATGCGGCTAGCGATTCGAGATGTTTTATAGACGGTAGGTACAGCAAATGCGTTGTGAGATGGGTGTCGTTGTGGTATAAAATTTCGAAAAACCTTAGTCAAAATTAAAAAAAAAAATCACTACACACTATAATATAATATAATATACCACAGCATTTGCAATTTCTTCTTGATTTCGACGAATTGCAGATTCGGGTGGTTCGACAATGAATGCTGAGTCTACATGTAAAAAACCGCCGAGCAACGCATGTGGGATCCCGGCTTAAGACATTTAAACTAGGTACTTAGCATTTATTTGCATGTCATACATCGGCTGTTTTTATTAAAAAATCCAATGTTAAAGTTATTTTTTATTTTAATTAATTTTCTATAGATACTTAAATATTTATTCCACAACGGTTGATTGAAGACGTCAACAATGTGGGTTATGTAAGTGTTCAAAACACACGTTAAAATAATTATCAAAATCAATTATACCTTTTTGGAAATTCAATATTATCTAATTTTTACAAAGAGTGAAATTATTAAATAATTTTCAAATATTTGTGCCTCATTTACTAGTCATACCGAATTGTCCACACACGGTATCGTAAACACAATGATTGTAAACACACAAGTATAAGAAACTATATTAGTATTACATAAATTTTCGTCGTTTATCTTCGATATTATTATGATAGGTAAAAACTATGTGCATATTATTTTATTCTATTTTATAAGTAGTATTTAAAGTATTACTTACTAAGCGAACAATATAAGGTGAAGGATTCATGTATGGTCTTAGGTCGATAACAATACTTCTTTCATCTTCGTCAATATTTAATCTCTACAAAATATAGTATTTAACCATAAATGTTGTTGTTAAAAAAAGTAAACTATTTGAGTAATATATTTTAGTTGAACGATTTCATGATTAAATAAAATGATTTTAAACACAGAAGGAGTTGAGTAGTTTGCCTTTCGTTGCATCAGTATATGGTTTTTATGCATTCGTTGTTGTAATTTATTATGAATATTTGTTGTTTTTTAGATAACTATAATATCACTTCTATACTTCTATCCCGTTGAGCAATTAATTATATTTAGATGTTTTTAAAGGAATCACAGGTCTTAAAAACAAAATAAACTACTTATTTTTTTAAAAATATTTTAACAAAATCACTCGTACAAGAGACTATAAAACTATCACATTCTCACAATAAACATAGTTAATTTGCATTTGCCTATATTAAAATAAAATAGAAATTAATATGTAACCTGATATACATGGGTGTCTTCGCAGGTGTACATCGAGTTTTCTGATAAGCTTTAATTTTGTGCAATAATTTTCATCATGCAAAGGAGTAGGTATAAATTGTGTTCAAGGATGACGTTTAGCTGAGACCTGAGAATAAATCCTTTAAGTAACCCGTAGCATTTATGCTCTTTTGTCTTTGTCTATAAGTAATGATATTTAAAACAACATTATTAACAAGTATAGAACTTGATAATCTTTAACGGATAAACTCACTCGACAAAAGCAAACTTTTGACGCTACTACAGGAAACCCGTTATGTTTAGTTGTGTTCAATATGTCCACTAATTTTCCAACCATGAGTATATGAGGTATAGCACAAACTGTATCACTCATAAAGTCTTCAGTTGTAATATCACTTGTTAAAGGTGGTGGTTCGCTTATTAATAAAGGAACACCAGAAAGTTTGATCTGCATTTCATAAATACCCTTAAATAAAACAATTTGAGTTTTGAAAAAATTATATTAAGTATATATACATAAATTAGTATTTACTAATACTATAGTACTACTAGTACTATACTAATTATAATTATACAGACAAATTTTCGATTTTTCCAAATTTTAGATACCTTCCTTTACAAAAGTTTAAATATTTAAAGTTCAACCTACCTTATTAAGAAATTGGATTCATTTACCAAATCAATTATTTTTAGAAATTTTAACTGATCCACCCAACTTCTTTCACTTAAAATCGTTTTTACGGGAGCAATGGCATATTAATTTTAAGTTTACCTTTACAGTAATACTACTTATTAATCACTCATATCTTTATCTCATCCAAGTTAGGAGTCTCGTCTTTATTATATCATAGGGATGTATGTTAATTAATTGTAAATCATATAACACATGACATTTAATCTCAATAATTTAATCACGTGGAAATTTATTACAAAAAAATTTATCGAAAAATTACTGATCGTAATTATAATAATATCTTCTTCTACTTCTTATTTTTATCTTTCGTATTTCTCCTAATTTTAGGGGTCGGCCACCCTTGTCCTAAACGTTCACTTGTTTTGCTTTTCTATTTACCCTATGCACCAATAGCTCTCATATTCTCAATCGTATCTGATCAATTACAATAATAATTGTAATACTATAAAAATAATAATAATACGATTATATAATCCAATATAATTTACGTTGAATTTTGCCGCTATTTTCAGTTATAAGCTTAATAATAAATAAAGTTTCTATAATTTTTTAATTTTTTTTATTATTTTCAAGGTTTGATAATTTTTTTATTGAAATTTATATAAATTAATATATTATTAATTAATTTAAAGAAATTATTATAAATGTTATACTAACTTTCTTGAGTAATATATCTCCTATAACTTTTTTGACTTGCTGTGTTTGTGTAATAACCGCCAAAGGGAGACAAATTGTTATTTAAATTGTAAAAATCTAAATGTGTATAAAAAAAACTATATTTTGTTTTTTTTTTAAATTATTTTATACAATCCATTTATTTCATATAATATTCAAAGTTGTAGTAATTTATAATTAATACATTTTCGGTAAATTGTTATTGCTATTTTATCTTGCAATTAATAAATTGTGATAAATTGTTGTATAATTAATTATTTATGGCTAAATGATGAAACACCATAATAGTATAATATTATTATAGATTATCATTTACATTTTATTAAATTAATATTTTCGTTATTTTTAATTATATTTTGTATTTTTAATTTCACATAAAATTAATAGTTCAACTCTTTTTAGGTTAGAATTTTCATTTGAGTTTATAGAACAAAATGTTTCAAAGTTAATATTTTTAACTATCAATTATTTTCAGTTAAATGGTAACTTTTATTACTAAATATTTTCTTTTTAACAACAATATAGGTATAGCATTTTTTTTTTTTTTTTTTTTTACAAGAATGTAATAACATTATCAATTTACCGGTTTTCAAAAATTCGAAATTATTTATAAGCAGGCGTCAAGCGTAATAATAATAATTATGAATTTTAGTTCTTAGTAATATTTTAATCGAAAACATGGAGCTATAAAAATATTTATTATTTAATTTTGCATGGTTATAATTGTAACGTTTAAAATAAATTGCTATTCATTTTTTTTTTAGATATACATGAGGATATGACGATCTATGTAAAAATGTATAATTTAAATCACTTACATCTGTAAAAAAATCACCAGTCCATTTAGCTGTGAATAAAGTAATCATTAATGGTAATAGGAATTGTACATTTCCCGTGGCTTCAATAAAAACAACAGTTAGACTAATCGTAGCTCTGACGATTCCACCTAATTGTGCTGCAGCACCAAGTAATGCGTATTTTCCTGGATCATTTATAATCTACAATAAATCAAATTAATTAATATAAATTAGTTCATCTAAAAAAGGTATAACGTTTTTAAATATAACGTATTTAAAAGAAAATCACTATTTTAATAAATAAAAACTGAAAATAAAACAACATCAAAATAATTGTTGTTCTCACTATTAAGATATAAATTAATTATAATAGTTTTTTTTAGTAATTCCTGTATATTAGCTTAGATAATGACCAACAGAATTTTCGATCATCATAAGTGATCTTTCATCGATATTTTACATTAAAATATTTACTGTTCACAAGTCTCGATTACATAGTGATTGTTTTAAAAAGGATAGTACGAAGATTGTTTATTTGTGTAGTTTTACATAGAACATTTTTCTAAAATAAAATATTTCTCGAATGTGCAAGAATCATAGAGTACGTAGAAAGGAAATCCTAAATAATCCTCTAAAATCATTGTTCAAACTATTGTTAAAGTCATTATTTATTCGGTGGTTTTTGAAACTTAGAACAATCTATAACAAATAAGTTTATACTGTTATTTATTGTGGCTAAGAATTTTTTAAAACAATTCTTAGAATATGTAAATAAAAAATTGGTGATTTATTTTGTAATTAAAAAAATATATTGAAGAACGTAATAATTTTTTTTTATATTACTACTTTCTATCAAGTATCCAAGAAAATTGTTACAGATGCGTATACAATTAGGTTCTTTTTATTTTTTTTTTATTTGTAAAATCCGTATAAAATATATTTACAATAAGCACAATAGAAGGAAGTATATATAAATGGTAGTGGTTAGTCGACTTATAAGTCACAGTAACAGCTGGGCTTTAAACGTCGGCAAGGGTCGCCCGGGAGTGTTCGAGAAGAGAGGTTTGGATGAAGGGGTTACGATAATTTGCAAGTTTAAGGTGGCCAATTTTGTCCGTCCAACTTCACGGACATGGAAACGCTTATATTAGGTTATAGCGACGTTTT
This sequence comes from Sipha maydis, assembly GCA_034509805.1. Taxonomy (NCBI): domain Eukaryota; kingdom Metazoa; phylum Arthropoda; class Insecta; order Hemiptera; family Aphididae; genus Sipha; species Sipha maydis. The sequence goes on along the minus strand of JASXSY010002385.1, from coordinate 15,183 downwards.
TGACTATCGGAATAAGGAGGTTTCTATGGAGAGTATCATTCGACACGTAAAAAGAAGTTTTTGTTAACTATCGGAGGCATTTGGATTGAAATGTTTGGATTCTGTTTGTTTTAGAGTCTTTGGCTGATCCCCAAAAGTTGAATTCTATAAGACCAAATAGGTTTGAAGAGTACCTTGTAAATGAGAATTTTATTATGCAGTGTGACATGTTTGGATAAAAGGAGGAGGCAAAGCTGTCCTAGACGATTTTTAAGTACTAGTCGTTAGTTACGTATGTGGGCAGCCCATGTGAGTCGGCGGTCTAGATATAGACCTTGGTAACGCACATTTTGGGCGGTTGGGAGAGGTTAGTTGTTAAGTGTGAGAGAGGGGCAGTTTATGGGTCTGAGTGTGAAAGTGCAGTGTATGGATTTAGATTTGTTTAATTTCAATCCCCATTCTTTGTACCACTTCGAGAGCATATCGAGGGGGATTTGAATTCTGTTGGATGCCTCAAGATTGACACGGCCCCAGTGCCTAGTCCTCTCTCTCAACCGTACACACTGCCACTCTGGCCTAAAAGGGGAGAATATCGAGAATAATGTTAGATTCGCGGTGGCTCACTGTTACGCGCCCGGCATTCCGGCGCGTGGAGTCACGGGCTCAAAACCCGTACCGTGCTAATTTTTTCATTACTTTCTCGATATCTCTCCCTGGACCGGCCACAACAACTGTGGCCGCGTCAAGATAATCATGATGGCTTTATCATTAGCGAAGTTACCAGTGGTGGTAAGATCAGTAATGGTTTGGTCTGATGTGTAAAGGTTGAACAAGAGAGGCTCCTACAGCTCCTTGTGGAACTCCAGCTCTAATTGATATGTCAGATAAGACTGAGCAATATCGTACGGCGAAATGTTGGTTTTTAAGATAGAACTTGTAGAAGCTATATTAAATAGAAACTGGGAGGAAATACAATTAGGTTTAGAGGGATTTCCTAATTTTTAAATTCCATTAATAAAGTAGGTGATTTCAACATTTGATATATTTTTTTTCAATAATTGAATAATAACAATTATTGTTTATGTATAAAAGCTAATACATTTTCATAGTTTAATTTATTAATAATCTTAGCAAAGTTGTATTATATTCAGAAATAAAAAATTGTTTAAAAAAAATATTAGAATAAATTATGACATGGGCGTTAGGTTCTTAATGATACTTTAGTTATAAAGTACGACCAAGTTTTATTAAATATACAAGTTTCATGATATTACTGACATACATTTTGTAATAAATTAGTTGATAATTTATGGTCTTACAAATATTTTATTTTAGCTATTCTCAATTCTGTTCTTCAATATATGTAGTATAAGTATATCTTTGCTTATAAAGATTCAAAGAATGAAAACTAGTGATTTGTATTTTGTTAAATAAATTTAAAATATTATATTTTTAAATACCTTACCCAAAATATTTAACGGAAAAAAGTATTATTACTTATATCTTGTGAAAATATTACAATGCATACTACATTATATTTTGCATCATTTTACATAAATCAAATTAGTGTTTTATGTCACGAATAACAATTTTAAATTATATTTTTTTTTGTGGTATTAAATACTTACAATATCTGGGGAATAATAATGAATAACAATGCTAACTATTCGTCCCCATGCAGCTCCAATCAATAACGAAGGTAAAAACAATCCAGCTGACACGTTAAGACCAATAGTTAGTTCAGTTAATATGAAGTAAATAACGCAAAATACTATTAATGAGGTGATTGAAATTGCATCTGGAAATGACAAATACAGCTAAAATATCCATATAGTGATAGTTTAATATAATAATAAAACAATTATGACAATAATAATAGTTATCCTGTTGTAAAAGTATAAAAAAGTATAAAAGTAAAATTATCTAGGATTATTAATATTTATAAGTTATAACTTTGTATATAATATCTTAAGGTAATATTAGTTTTTTGTTCAATGTATTATCAATTTCTATTAAATTTTCTTTTTCTTTTTATATTTTATTTATTGTAATCTTTTTCTCATTTTTATTATTTAATTTTCCTTTATGCTATTCTTTTTTTTGATAACACATTTTTCAAGATATTCATTTCCTTTTAAAAATGTTCTTTCATAAAATATCAGAGTAATTGAAAATTCCTTAATATTCAAATAATATATCCCAATTTAAGTGATTAAATCATACCATTTAAGTTTATAGTTTTGTTATATTACTTTAGTAAACATGTTGATTAATATTAATGACTTTTATAATTCGCATTTAATATTATTATTTTATATTATTGTACATATTTTAAATAAGTCTAACGAAAATGTGTAAAATAATTACCAATTGGGTAGTGGAATAAAGATCTAATGTTTTCCTCTTGAGTATGAAGCCAAAACGAGCTAATTTCATTATAACTCCCGGCTGGACAGTTCATCTGCAATAAACCTATCATAAAGGTAAAAGCCGTTTTCATAATTTCTATAATCTAATACACTAAAAATATTCATGGTAATTCAAGTACTTAAATTCATAATATTACCTACATTTTTACTTGATCAAATTAATATAAAATGGGTTTTTTTTAAATTTTTATACAGTAAAATTATTTTAAAAGATTGCATAATCAATAAACAAAAAAAAGATTTTAACTAATTATTAGTCTTAAAATGAATGAAAAATTTTAGTTTTAATTATTGGTACAAATTGTATTGAAAGGGTAATTATAAAAAAAAGAAAGCTAGTATTCATTAGTTAAATAAAGAATCTTATATTCCTATTAGATTTTATTTTAAAACCATGTTAAAAGGGAAGAACGACTTTAGAAACTGTTCGTGATTCTATACGGCCCTACTTTTTTTAAAGGAATAATTAAATTGTTTCTTGCCTTATTTAGAGTCGTGTATTTGAATAAAATATGCTTGAAATCATAATCCGTTCTTAAATGTGACGCGTGCAGTAAAATTAGGACATGTAATTCATGTTCTATAGTCATATCCATGTTCATTAATTAAAAAGTTAATACGTATCATGCTTAATATCTAGTATAATTTTTTCAGCGTATTTCTTACTTGGATAACATTGGACGAGTTAATTTTTATTTTAGGTTGACAATTTTCAAGCAAAACCATTGAGATTAAACTAATGATTACAACAAATATGGCGACGAATACGGATTCAAGAAGTTTTTTTCTATTTGATATAATGTATCTAAAAAATAAAGTTTTAAATTTACTCATTCATAGATTTAGAACTTACAAAATCATAAAATTTACTTCATTCTGAAAATGGACAGGCGATAATTGAGGTTAACAAATAAAGCTCCAAGAATACCACCAATTATACCAAATATTATGAAAATAGGAAATTCCGAATAAGAAAAATTATATGCGGTTTCATTGAACTTTCCAAAAAAATATATGCTTTTATCGTGAATAGAATTTGAATCATCTATTATAAATGATGAAAGTACAATAGTTATTTTTTTATATTATATTCGAAAATTTTAACCTAACTCACTTGTGCTTTTGGTAAACTGTATATTTTTACCAGCATTAAATGTTGGAAAAGCTATTGCTGCACAAAAAAATACTTTCCACATAAGACTTGAGCTCCAAAAACTGGTTCCTTCTTCAAGGCTCATTAATGTTCCTCCTAAAAAAACAAATAATTTTATGTATTAAATATACAGGGTTTTATTATATCATATATATCAGTTTAAATATACATATACTTATATGTATATAATGGCTTCAAATGTATCATAAATATAAAAACTCTTTGAAAATAATTAATAATCACTAGAAATGTAATATTAAAATTAACATTTTTGAGCTATACTAAAATTAATCTAAGATAAAGAAAATGAAATGATTTAGAAAATAATTATTATTTAAATATATATATATACAAGCAATACCTATCTATAAACGAATTATTAGTTGTAAACAAATTATTTATAAATACATCTTGAACAACTTATTTTTAATGTATATAATTTTTACCGTAATAACAATCAATGAAATAATTAAAATAATAATTTTCTTCTTAAATACGTGAAAATTAACGTAAAAAAGAACCGGATGGGCCTCGCTCTGCTGTACAGTTAGGGGTGGAGTGCACCTCGCTTATAGGATAGGTCATTATTATAATGGATTTGTTAAATTTGAATGCAATGATAGATATCATTGTATACGAATAACGATTCTGAACGGAGTTCATATGTTAGTCTAGAATATAATACAATGTTATTTATAAATATTATATAAGTATATTTTATTTTTAAACGAAAAATTTAGAAAAACCGAAAATTTAAATTGTCTATAAATAAGTCAAAATATGTCAAAATACTTTGAAATTTTAACCATGTATAGAAAACGTCAATATAAAGATTTAATGATAATTTCAAGTTGTTGCGGTTTTTCGTTTTTGAGTTAGGGCATTTTAAAAAAACCGATATCATTTGTCAGTCTAGAACATTCTACATTATATTATATTTTACATGTAATTTTATGTCAATATTCGATGTTCAAACGCTTATAAAAAAAAATTGTGCCTATGGATTTTAATAATTTTTGAATGACATTAAGAACTACTTCTGTGGAATCTTCGATTAAATTTTCGAGTATTTTGTACGAGCCAATTTTTTTTTATCACCGATTATAAAAAAAAAATGTAAAAAAATCGAATATTTTAAATGCCTATAAGTGACTTAAAAATCAATATAATATTTTGAAAAAAATATGACATAAAGGAAATACCAATCTTAACAGCTGGTAGAAATTTCAAAAATCTGCGACTTATACTTTTTGAATTATAAAAAATATTTAAAATCGTTTGAGAATAAATCGCTATTTTATGCAATTTCGTAAATATTTAAATTTCAAACAGTCATAAAATTTTTTCCTCTAATTCCGGTAGAAATTTTTTTAAAGATTTTTGAAGAGTAGCTTATAGATAACCTAGTGTTAAAATTTTGAACCTTAAGTATGAACAGAAAAAATTTTATGAATTTTTATCTACAAAATAACTTGCAAATTATCGTGATCTTTACATATTTCGTATAAATTGGAACTTTGAGCACTTATAAAAAAAAATTGTGACTTACGATTTTAGATTTTTTTTTATCAGTTAAGGAACAACTTATAAGAAACCTTGTATTAAATTTTCAAGAGTTTTCGGTCAACCAATTAAATTTTATCGTTATTTAAAAAAAAAAATACTTAAAAATATTGAAAATTTCAATTGTCTATAAATAGCTTCATAAAAGTCAAAATACTTTGAAAATTTAATGGTGTATAGAGAACGCTAATCTAAACATTTGGTGAAAATTTCAAGTATTTACATAGATTAGTTTTTGAGTTATAGCAAAATAAAAAATTTGATTATGTCAAAAACTGGTTTTGCGTAAAAACTCCCGTTTTTCCCAAATTTTTTTATGGTTTTTCCCGTCGCATTTAAAAAATATTGGAAATTTTTTACTTTTGACCCCCCAAAGTACCAAATAGATTCACTTTCCTTTCAGAAAAGTTGCTACATAAGGCAATCGAAGCATTTTTACTGCCCCAAAACGTGTCGACAGACACAAAAAAAAAAAAAAAAAAAAAAAACACACATTGTAAAATCAATACATTCTTCACTCCGTTCAGAATCTAAAATTGAATAAGTATTGATAAAAGATAATTTTTTCGAATTTATAATTAACCATCGATTTAATAGTAATATTTAGTTAACTAAAAACAAAAATAGTTGTATTTGAATATATTTTAAATTGAAAATTACGTATTTACCTACAGGAGCACCAAAAGCAGCTGATAACCCTGCAGCAGCACCGGCTGCCATCATATCTCTCCTTTCTCGATCATTTTGCAATGGTCCGATAGCTTTTTGACCAGGACTGTTTCTGAAACCTCTCCACCAAGCCTCTACTACTGAACCACCAACCATCGCTCCAATATGAATTAATGGCCCTTCCTGAAGTATTAATAACTTATCGTTAATTATTGAATAATTAATAATAATTTATTATTGAATTACAAACATGCATAAACTACTTACGAACTATTTAAGCAATAAACATTGTGTCAAGAAATTTAATTTAACTTAACTAACTTATACATGATGCTTATTTTAATTAAATACAAGGTGCATATTATATATACATATATTCATTATATTTTAACGAATATTCTACTATTAATAAATTAAAATTTTAAGGATTTTTGTTTTTAATAAAAAAATAAGATTTTTAGTTTTTTCTGTGTATGGAGTTATCTTATAGAATATTTTTTACAAAGTTCGATGCACTTTAAGTAAAATTAAATTGTGAAAATTCATATAGTGATATAATGTAATTAGATTTTTAATTAGATTTCACTAAATTTCAAATGCTTAGATATATTTCATAAGATTTTAGTTCAAATTTATATTATAAATTATATTACAAGAAGTTTACAGAAAAATAATCTGCAAGTTACTTCAACTCAAAAACAAGATAATAAAAAATGAATAAATCACTTAAGTTTTTAGTAAACAATTATGGAATAATAGTATTGAAAATATGAAAAATAAAGAATCTTTAAGTATCTAAAAACTTCACCAAAAATAAACAAATAGTCATAAAGATTTAATATTATTAAATATATGAAATAAAATAACCTTTCCTCCGCCAAGACCAGCAATACAGACGCACACTACGCTTACAACTTTTACAAATAAACATCGAACTGCTGTCATTCTCGGTATACGAACTCCATTTAAATAAGATATTACAAATGGAATACCACTCCCAGCGGCAGAGGGCTAAAATATACATTATAATATTAACTATTAAACATAGATGTAAAATACAACAACAATTTTGAAAGAAATAAAGAACAAATACCTAATACGTATTATTTGCAAAATAATATGTTAATGTTTTTTATTTATTAAATTCATTAAAAAGAGGTTAAAAGATAAAATTAAATTTTAAAGATTACAATTTTCTTAAGTTCTTTGCTATAATTCTATATTTGTTACCAAAAAGGTATGTTAAAAAAATGTTTTAACTACAATTGATATTTCAGTTTTCATTTTCATAAAATAAGAATACTACATGTTCATTATGTTATAATCCTGGCATATAATAATTAATTTTTTTTATAATTGTGCCTGTTAGAATAATCATATATTTTGTTTTCATTTAAAGGTATAAACTTTTGTTAACTGTGTTCAAATCAAATTTTCTATGGTAACAATGTTTTTTAAACAAATAGTTTATTACTAATTTATATAAAAGCAAAATACTTAGATACATACTTTCTAGACAATGTTTGAGAACTATTTGATACAGTAACAATTTAATGAGTATTTTACTCTATGTTTGGTATAGTTGAAATAATTGTAATACTTGCTTTTGATTAGTATTATATTTTAAGTCAGTATATATGTGAATGGCTTAGTTCAAAGATATAAGTTTTCATAGCTAAATAATAAGTATAAAAAAGATAGATGTTTGATAAAGTTTAGGGATATACAATAAAAATTCCAATTGTTGAAATCAAAATTAACTGTTGAACATAAATAAATACAATTTACATTACTCTAGTATAGTTAAAACTAGGTTAAATAGATTAACTTAATGTTTCTCAAAAATGTCACATTTGTGACTTATTATATGTGTGCACCGTTATATTGTATAATCTGGAATATTATTTACCTCCATAAATAGAACAACAGAACAACCAATTATTGTGGGAAGGACAGTGAAAAGAAGCCAAATTATCAGACACTCTATCATAGATTGTTTAACATCGATGCTATTTTGAATTGACTGGTATTTCCAGTCATACAAATATTCAATAGCCGTATCAATAAGAATTCCAACTGCCGCGGTACATATGGCAATCGAGAAATATATAAGCCATCGAATGACATTACTTGCCACTACTGTTCTATAACCGTTTAACTTTTCTTCTCTAACAGTAAGTTCGCTTTCGTAGTGATCATAATCCAAACTCTACAACAACATAATCATATTTATTAAAAAAAAAAAATACTAATTTTGATTATACTTGGAATAAGTTGTTATAGGAATAATTAACTTTTAGTATTTTACATTTCATAAAAAAAAATACATAATGATAAAAAAATTCTCACTTCGTAATCAGACGATACAAAATTTATAGAATGAGATCTTCGTTTTGAATTTAATGCTAAAGCATTACCAGGTGTAGATTGACAAAATTCCTATGAAAAAAAAAAATATAAATATAAAACTATAATTATAAATTTACTAATGAAATCAAACAAAACATAGCAGTTGATTTTGTTACAATAATTTAAAAGAAAATAAAATTTTGTTTTTTCAAGTTTTAAGATTGGCCAAATATAATGTTAAATATACATGACAAAGGTATATTATATTTGATTATAGCAACTAGAAATGTCGTAATATAAAAATTTGAAAAATGCACATCAATGCCAAATGTCGACCTCTACAACAGTCGGGCATTCGTCCAGTTGGCGTTGGCAAAAAAAAAAAAAAGAAAAATAAATTATGTATATAATGGTTTTTTTATTACTGTTCGGCTTTTGTTATCATTAAAACTCAATACAACTGAACATTTTGGGTACAATTTAAATAAAATAATTTTAAGTACAGTTACTATTTGTTAGTTTATGGGAAATAACAATAATTTTTAAAATAGTATAATGTATTTCAGTTAAGCATTTTATTAAACAGGGATATTTTTTAATGGGCAACACACAATTTTTTATTTAATATTCATCTCTTTGAAAGCAACAGAAAAATTATTCATTAATAAATATTTTTTTAATAAATCAATAGTTTATGTAAATAATAGAATAACTAATAAATCAACGACCTTACAATTATACTGCTTATCCAAACATTAAAATATTTAAAAATAGTAATTAATAGATTATTTGGGTAATTTGTTCAAAATATTTTTAAAAAAAAAACATTGGATCTTAGAATATGGAAAAATACTCGTAAATATAAGGTTTTATTTAAAAGTGTCATTAAAAGGTAACTTAACTTTTTAACTTATATAAAAAATAGGAAGCTCATACAGTTTTAGTGAACAAATATAATCATAAATCAGTATTTTAAATACATGAAATCTTAAACAATAATCCTTTTTTCAAATCTTAAGTTCCATATTCTGATATAAAAATTTTCTTATAAAATATTTCTAAAAATAATTGAATTTGTAATAACTACCTCGTGATTATGAATCATACAAGGAACTCCATTTATGAATTTTGACTTGTGCCAATGATGGTAATTTAAAACGTGCGTTGGAAATCCATAGTTTTTGATCGTTTTACTCTGATGTGAATTATATTTGTTATTAATTAGTTAAGAAAACCAAAAATATATTTACTTACCATTTTTGTTTTCAGAATCAATTAGTAATATTACATATAATCACAAATCGTTGTTAAAACACTAACATTAGCATTTTTGCTATACTTGAGTAATTATCAGCACCACTGCATCACACAGACTGTTGCTATTGGCACTAAAATTAAATTTACCATACAGCAACTACCAATACAACTGTTTTTTTTTTTTTATTAACAAAATTTTACATTTCGTAATTAAGGTAAATTATATTATTGTTTTTGTATACATTTTAAATGCATTTCTAAGATAATTTAAAATTATGTTACGTTTATTTACCAATCATTTTAACTTTACATAATTATGTAACACTTTTTGAAAAATATATAGGAGTTAAGCACAAAACATATACATTTTTAAATTAAATATTAAATATAATTAACAAAAAATATTTTTTTTTTTTTTAGTTAAAATTGTACTGATGTTTAATTTTTCGAAATCAACAATTACAAAGTCAAAATTATTCGTTTAAAATTATACTTTTTATACATAATGTAATTTGTTTAGCATATCTTTCTTCGATCGAGTATTGACATATAAATTTGATTAAAAACTTGTACTTCAGTGACATAATCATTATAAAATCAAATAAGTGATACATAAACATTGTTCGAATTAAATAAGTAATTTGAATGTGTGTGTGTATTATGTACAAAGTGTTAAGACAGTGTATCTACATGCAACGGAGATCATTTGAAAGAAAATGTAAATTTATAAGTATGAGATATGAAAAATAATAATTACAGCCATCGTTTGCGGATTTTATTTTCTCTAGTATGTAATAGACCCTTATGCGGTTTGCCGGTTCAGTACATGCAGTCAGTTGTTTTATATTTATTACAAATCCTCTACCACTAGCGAGTAAAAATATACAGGATGCTTCTTAGAAAAAAATACAACACTTGTTTTATCAGAAAATTAAGGTGTCTATACAAAATTAATTTCGTACAAGTAAATCATACGAGTATATTATAAAATATTTTGATTATATCAGTTACTTTTAATTATATATTTTATTATAATAATTTATTTTTTATTTTTAAATAAAAACAAAATATTTTTATTACTTATTTTGATTTAATATTAAACATAAAATAAATGTTTAATATTTTTTGAAAAAACCCAATACACAAAATGCTAGTTTTCGAAAGCTATGGATATTTAAAATTATATTTTAACGTCATAGAATTTCTTACTACGCTCGATAGCGTATGTTAAATAAAATTGGATATCTTTAATTTTTGGATTCTCCGAATATTCTTCAATTCTTTTTAAGTTTCAACAAAACGAGAATCTATACAGTATAAATATTATTAAACTAGTTGTAAATGATTTAAAAGTAGTTAAAGTTTAAACATAATTTATTTATTTATTAAAATTATACGGACTGGGCCTTTTTCAACATATCTAAAACATTGAAGTTAACAATTTATTTACTAGTTATATATTAACATATTATAATCAATCGAAAAAATACATTCAAAATCATAAGTAAAATTAATAAGATATATAACTAACGCAAATACTATAGAAAATCAAGAATAATGTTCACGACGCGCTTATACTCGCTTAGTACATCGTACATCGTCGGGCGTACACTTCCATTTCCCGCCTTGACGATGATAGTATTAACCTTTTTACTAGTTACGGCTTATGTTTTATGGAAAACACGATGTATTTTACTGCCATTATATTTTGCTTATCGAAACATAAAATACTTAATTGTATCTCAAGTTCAAGAGTGAACACAAATCATAATTAAACTATTTCAATTCATCTGGTAAAATGTGATAATTTTTCTAAAAACAGACCAATTGATCGGAAAACGAGCGTAAAAAAAACCACCCGGTATGTAATATGTACAAACATAATATATCTGAAAGCAAGGCGGAAAACCAATCGAAGCAACCATTTACCCTCTATGTTCACGTAAATCCGGCTCTCCTTACCAGTGGAGAAGGTATACGTATATGTATGTATTCCAGAAGTTATAATCCTTTCCAGATTATTTCAAAGGGTACGTGGCGTTGGTGGTGTTGGTGTACACTCGCGTTCCGGAACATTATGATAAATTTATTCTATCCATACACGCACACATACACTATACATTACATGAACACACGTTATACACGAGATGTGTATGTGTGTGTGTGTGTGCGTTTTGTATACGTATAAAGTCGACTGTGGTGCCCGCCGTGAATGCGTTCTCTGTAGGAATCAAACACGACGCGAAAAACAAACGTTGGTGCAACTATTATTATTGTTATGATTTTTTTTTGTTCTCCTTCGCATAGTTATTTTACTCTTCCGTTTCCTCCCGCGTTCACCGATACCGCCGGAAATCTGCCTCATAATGGTTCGCCAGAATCGTTGCGATCGTTTTCCAGTTTGCCGCGGCGGTGCAATCGCAAAATGCCCAACGGAAAAGCGCCGCTCGCACACGCGAGCGCGCGCGCGCCCACCCTGTCGCCGGCAGCGGCAGCAGCGCCCGGCACCACCAAGCGTCGTCGTCACTGTCCCGCTGGTATTGTCCTCCGCCGGGCGCGCGCGCACATTGGCGGATACGTTGACGGGTATATACATGTTCTGTTCAGTGTTGTGTCGCGTGCGCTGCGTACAGGACGGCAGCCGTATGGTCGTACACGACCGCGAAAACGACATAACCGTATTCTCGTTCGCCGCCGTCACCACTGCCGCCGTGTAATACATATATTATACGGAACGGGATCGCCGACGGTTTATTTCCGGTGCACATTCGGTGCGTGACGTTCGGAAAAAAAATACCACGTTTCCGTCATCGTCGTACGACTCCGTGCTGCGTCGTGGACCGCGGTAACATGTTACGACGGTAATATTTTATCCATGAATGCACTCCTCGGCGAGCACGTGTGTCTTTGTACCGTTCGGTTTTCCGAAGTTTCGCCATCTCCGCAAACCGTCGTCGTACCGCCGCACGCGATTTATCTCTCGAGACATCGATGACCTAACGCACGGAGCCGAGCACTGCACATGCACATGCACACAGACAAAGTAAACTTTTCGAATAATACGATTTCATGATAATGCCGTAAACCGCACTGCTGTCCGTTGTGGTACGATGTTCGTTTTATAACTTTTGAAACATTCATGATTATTATAATATTATTGCAATGTTGAAAGTGATTCGTAGACGTTCCACTTGATTTATTCGCGTTCGTGAACCGACAAAAAAGCTCCGCATATAAGTGTCGTTGTTTAATAAATTACTGCCCATCGAATATACATCACTGGAGATTGTAACATTGTAACATCAACGGACATAGAAATAAAATAAATCATTGACTAATTGTGTAATAATGAATCTTACGTATGTATTTATAACCACGGTTTGTATTGTCACTGGGAGGAATACGGGTGTTGTGCATTAGGGGTATTAATGATGCGCAGCACAGAGTATAGAGCAAAATAATATACTATGTGTTGTTTTTATATTTAGTAACTATATCAGGTTTATTCGACCAATAAACACCAGAAGTCTTAAGCTTCATTGCGCGTTGGTTGGAAAACGTATCTATTAAACTCAAAATTAAGTTAGTGATTTAGATAATAATTTAAATGTTTTGGCATAAACTGAAACCCATTATCATCTATCGAGATCACAACGATGATTTAATCATTATAGCAATGCAATTTACTTGGGCATTAAAAATTATTGTTGGCTAATGTATCAATTTAATATAATAAACGATAAATAATAATAGATGGCTAGAGATCTTATAGTGCAATTAGTTTCTCGAAATTTGAAAACGAATAACATTATAAAAACCTAAATATTGTTCCTTACCACTACGGAACACTAAAATAAAATAGTAATGAACTATATATATATGTATAAGTATAATATATACTATGATGAATTGAAGTAGATCAGATAATACAATAAGAATTGTAAATTAATGTATACTTCTTGGATGAAATATTACCCTTGTAAAGGCGTTAATATATAAAACATAATTATAACGTTATATATAAATACATGTCTATCTTGAATAATATAATATTTGCTAAAATCATATTTTGCTTATTCCTTTTAAGGTACTTTAAATTAGAACGCATTGTTGTTATATGCAATATAGTTTATTAAAAAGTTGAATATTTTTGAGTTATTTTTAAAATAATATAATAACCATTTTTAAATGTTTAGTCTTAATAATTGCCATATATATAAGGTTTGATAATTATTTTTATGGTTATTTATATAAATTTAAGTTTTGAAATATGTATATTAATAAATATTAATATTAATTTATAATTAGTATGTAATTAACATTTGTAATGAACACATTTTAAGCAATTAAATTAAATTAATTTGTAATTACATTTGTTTTACCGGAACAAAATATAAATATAAATAATAATACTTTTTATTAATATACGAGTATACATTCATGTAATTATTATTGATTCAAATATTTTTAAACATTATTTAGTTGAAAAGAGGTTATTTACCAAAGTTTTTTATTTTTGATTTGAAAGTTAATATTTTTATGTTACACATCAAAATAAGAAAATATTAGGTGTTCTTCAATAATTATTATTATACTTTGTATTGGTACCTTAAAAAAAAATCAACGATTGAGCAACAATTTTTTAACACAACTAAACTTATGAACATGTTAGTATCTTAATTAAACCTTTATAATATGTTAAAGGATAAATATTATTTATAGTAAATTTAAAGTTGTAGATTTTACAAGATATTGAAACTTTAATTTATACACAGGTCTGTATTTAGACATTTTACGTTCCTAAGCAACACATTTGAGTCACCCTTTCATAAATCATAACACCCCCCATCCCCAAATATGTATATATATATATATATATATATATATATCATACTATTAGTATTAATATTAAAGAAGGATGTAGCCACCTGTATTGTACTTAATTATAAAACAAATTTAAATATATCTATGTGTGATCATATACATAATGCGCCATAATACCAATATGTCGGTACACATTTACCGCCCAGTGCAATTAGGGACACTTTCTCCTACCTCAAATACGGGCCTGTTTATGCAGCGATGTATGGAATTCACTAATTTTTTGAAAAATAATAAGGAAGCAACCGATTCCATTGTCTTTAAGAACATGAAATAGCGTTTCGTTTTTAATAACATTGACGTAAATATTGTAATTATTTTTTTCGTTCGTGGCTCCTCATATTTTTATTAAATATTTGACACTTTTTACTTAAATTTATCATGAGTTTTTATTTAATTATTTTTTTTTAAAAAAAAAATGAGTTTGTTTTATTTTGATTGTTGATTAAAATTATTTTAATCTGTATCTATATTTTAATATGATTCTTTTGAATAAAAAAATATTTTTCGGATTCTTTATTTATAGATATACAGAATATAATACATTTCTTTTAATATTTATTATTTTTGATAAAGGAACAACTAATCGTATTGAACAATGGTAAATGAAACGTTAACAACACTGTTTTTAAATAAGTATGCAACTAATATTACGCAATCAACACCTTAACTTATTACCATGTTAAACTTCAAAAACAATAGTAATTACAAACTTCTTTGAAGTATACGTTGAAAAAAGATGCAGTATAATAATAAGCTAAAATAAAGTTATTTACTTCAATATTTAAAGAAGAGTTTAATTTTTTTTATAATCTATACAAGATATCCATGTCATACATAAATAATTATACAGTATTTTATTTAGAATAGTTTTAAAAAGTCAGAATTAAAAAGAACCGGATG
>JASXSY010002384.1:0-98238 GCA_034509805.1 Sipha maydis | reverse complement strand
ATGGTATTCTATTCAAATGCAATATATATGTATATAATATAAATCGTACTTTAATTTAATTTAACCAACACGTGTTTACCGATAAGGGATTACTGTTGTCTCATTTCTATTTTTATTATTCACTAGCACGATTTAAAATCTATGTATAGTATATAATATATACTATGTGTATAAAGCTGTGGTCACTAATCAGTGGTTGATTATATTATTATTCATTACTTAATCATTATAATCCAAGTATATACGTTATTATTTATGGAACTTTCCAGAGATTGACGTTTTATGAATATTTATGTTTAAACTTTGAAATTAATATTATATTTATTATTTGGTATATTAGTCTATAATATTAGGTATATTAATATATTCCGGATGTAAGCATTGGTCAAGCAGGAATTGGCCGGTCATCGGTCAAACAGAAAAAAATAGATATAGTGAAACCTCTAAATACCGGACACTCTAGTCTAGCCGTAATTTTGTCCGTTATTTAGAAGTGCCCACTATTCAGAGGAAAAAAATATTTCGTAAATAGGTTTGAGAAATTATAACTACATAATATAATATACAACATTTATACAGTAGGTATGTAATAATATACTATATATAATATATTATAACTACTATAATATACCTAATTATATCATTATTGTACATATTATGTATAATAATGATATAGGTATGTATTGTATTTGTAATATTTTAATAACAAATAAATATTAGTCGTAAATATTATTATTATGATATAATATAATATAATAATATTATAATATAATTATGATATTATTATGTATGTAAATATTAATAAACGTAATTAAATAGCATATTACACGCTCAAAATACAAGAATCTTAATTTTTTCTTTCAGACTTTCTCATTTACTAGCCATTTCGTACTATAATACGTTTACGAATACGTCCGTATATATTGGAATCACAAATACAACTAAATAAATACTTACTAAAAATGTACGAGTAGGATAACATCACAGAATATAAACTAGAAAAATGTTTTCATCGACGCGATAATAGACGGATAAGATAAACTATAATTGTACATAGTATAATAATATATTGTAGTAACATTAGATTAGATATATCTTAAGCCATTCTACAATATTATTCTATATTTACGATAAAAATTATCAATATCAAAAATTAAATTGCCATAAGAGTGCCCGTTATTTAGAGTGTCCGGTATTTAGCGGTTTTCCTATATAAAAGTGGTGAAAATGTCCCCGTTCCCATAAAAACGTTCGCTATTTAGAGTTGTCCGCAATTTAGAGGTGTCCACTAAGGGAGGTTTCACTGTATATCATTATAAAATTGAAAAATATTATTTGAAACATGTTCATTTTTATACTTTTTCTGTGTAAATAATTATACAATATATTTTACTTCGTTTATAGAATATGTTTATTTAAAACTTAAAATGGTACTAACAAGTGTTTTTTATTCCTCGTTTCACTTGCCACAAGAAAAAAAGTTATCTTATTCAAAATTATCAGAGTAATTTATCATTTATAACAACCAGTTTATTTAAAAATATGGATAAAAAGATATATGTTTATACCTACATCAACCAACTAAATAATACACAACACTGTCAACAGATAGATGTTATAGATATATCAAAAGTGTCTATATATATATATATATATATATATATAATTATAAACATTTTTTAATAAAATACATTTCATCAATCCTTTTTTGTGTTATATCTGGCACGTGGAAATTCATTATACGTGTCATTGATTTTATAACACACAGATACACTATGTAGAATCCTTTGCATTCAACTAGATAAAAACAGGTTTTCAACAATAGAAATAACTAATTAATAATTTTCTATTTTTGAAAACCTGTAACCATTAACTTCTAAGCAAACGAAAACAGTAATGTTTAGTGACTGCATCCGCAGTGTGAATTTCCATGGTATGAACATTGATTTTAAAACATACAGATACACCAGGAATCCACACAGGCGTTATCATTTTCAACAATAGAATGGTGTATTTGTATGTTCTAAAATCAATGTTCATACTATAGACAAATCGTTAACTTCCAATATGCCATGTTCCTCTTAAAATTTAGCTTTAGATCCGCCTATATATGTTTTCATGTTGTAATAATTTTGAATAATTAAACTAATAATTATTTAATTACAAGTGATGCAATACTTTTAGTATCATTTTCCCATAAATTAATAATTATACTCGTATTAAATATCTTTGTATACAAATTATGTAATAATGTGCAGACATAATTATTATATTAATATTATCAAACATATTTAATAAATAAAGAAATATACTTACAATAATAAGTTAAATGTTTAGTGTACTAACACATACGCAGCACAAATATATTTGGTAGGTACTTATTTGATTTTGATAAACTTATGATTAGGGCAGATGACTTGAAGCATTTGCATATTTGTTTTGCATAGTCGCAAAAAT
Source organism: Sipha maydis (assembly GCA_034509805.1). Classification (NCBI taxonomy): domain Eukaryota; kingdom Metazoa; phylum Arthropoda; class Insecta; order Hemiptera; family Aphididae; genus Sipha; species Sipha maydis. The sequence goes on along the minus strand of JASXSY010002384.1, from coordinate 95,781 downwards.
AGCAGAGTACGAAACAAATACGTTTCATGTTCTCATAAAGGTAGTTTTGAGATTTTATTTTGCATATAAATGCATATTTTGAGTCCTTTTTGTTTTTATGGCATATTTTACACTTTTATACGCTATTTTATACTTTATGAGACATATTTAACTTAAATCGATTTTTTCCAAAGTAACATATTTATTTCAAACAATACAGTCAAAATGTTTGCATAAAAATTTATTAATTTTTAATTTTTGCCGTATAATAAGGTTTTTGACTGTCTGCAAGCACACATTTTTCCTAGAAGCGATAATGATCTAACGTCGTTTCTTTACAAAATATTAAGAAAATTAAGTAAAATGTATTTTGTTGATTTGGCTATGGTATATAATATATTAAATTATGTAATTGTTTTGACTTGTTTTAAACACTATTTATTTTATAAATTCTTTTAAATAAAAAGGTTGAAAAAATTTTAAGTGCATATTATGGAGTTTTTAAGTGCATAAGTGCTTGCATATTTAGAGCTTTTTTAGAGCTACAAGTCCTCTGGCCTACTTATGTCTATCAATGACTAATTGCATTGTTTTAATTTATTCTCAAATAATAAATTATTACAGTTACTGTGACATAATAGTTTAATTTAGTATAAATTAAAACTAATAGGTGCTTATACCAAATTGCTACAAATAGGAATTTATTAACATACTTGATTACATTTACAACTATAATAATCAATGTAATTTGATTATTTGTTTGTAGAAAATATGGCTGACGACATAATATTATTATTACAGTACACGCGTTTGGTACAATTAATTTATACTATATTAAAAATTATATAAAATCAGATAACACATTACTTCACATTTGTCAAATTCACCAAATTAATTTTAAAGTAAGTTTAGTGTTCTGATTTAACTTTTTCGAAAAAATAAAAAAATTTCAAATGTTTTATTTTGACGGCTTTTCAATATACAATTTAACTCAGGTACTATGAATTCTTTTATTGCTTTAACCTAAAAATAATTAAGAAATAATAAACGAAAATGATGAAAATGTTGAAGAAAATACGTAAACAAGCTGTATGAATTATAATACGTAGTAATTTTTAAAATAAATACTGAATGGACTATGATATAAACTATTGGTTGTACAGAACTTGAAAACGCGAAATCATTTTTAAAACCTTTTGGGATAAGTATTAATAAATATAAATAAACTGTACGATTTTAATTACAATTGTATTTTTACAGAAATTTTAAAATTATACATCAAATTTAATTGTAATAGCTCATAAATAATAACTGTAACAATAATTTTAAGTATCTTCATTAAAATCTGAAAATTATGTTTAGTGAACCAAAATTCGCTTCAAACGGTTTCTAACACGTTAGTAGTCTATCTTTAGTAACGATTACTAGTTTCAAATACCAGTCCAAAGTACACAGTTCTAATTTGTAACTTTCTGCTTTTTATCTACCTTTTTATAGTAATAGATAGTTTTAATCTCTGGATACAAGAACTGATTTGCAAACCACAAGAAATAATTTTTGTAAGGCGGCTGATATCTATCCGGAAATCTTATAGTCTTTAAACAGTGATTCCATCAACGTTCATGAACAGTAATTATATATTAATATATTTATTAACTATGGAGGTCATGCTGAGTTTTTTTAATTTTTGCTAAACGTAGTTGAAATTAATTACGGCATTCGAATTCATCAAATTTCTGTTAAGCACATCATTTTTATCAAACAAAATTTAATATTGTGTACACGTAAACGAATTGCATTCAATTTTTTAATTTTAATTTTTCTTGAGTAAAGTCAATAAGCATTGTGTATGTTTTGTTAAAATGTATGTTTAACTTCATCAACATCGTTTATATTTTTATCGCTCAATTTTTCTATAGTGCAAACTGAATTTATTAACTATTTAATCTGTTTATGTACCAAGTATTAATAAGTAATAATTATTAACTATCATTTAATTGATCCAAGATACTATATGCAATTGATCTAAAATTGTTAAAATAAATCTAATTATTTAAATAATCTTACAAAAAAACTACTTATTCTTTTGGACATATTATTTATTGATATTTTACACGCGCATTTTAATTTCACTTTGAACATATTGAATAAAATTGTATTTTACATTTAAAATATTAATAAAATTAATCAGAAAAAACAGTTCAGAGCAACTAAATTGCAGGTACAAAAAATACTTTAAATTCAAATTAAATTAAATTAAATCATAATAAAATCTATTAATAAATTTAAAATATCAGCTATCAATAATGTATTATCAACTCAGAAAGAATGCATAATTTAATTTTATATGTTTATAATACTTATAAGGCTCTTAAAAAGATTAATACAAGTATTATTATACAACATGCATATCGCATATTTTTTTTATATATACATTTAATTTATTTTCTCGAATTAGCTCTTATAACTTCGAAAATCTAGTATCAACATTAAGTATATCGTCGGATCTTCAGTAATAATATACTTCGGAATATAATTAATAGCGTTCACAAGCGAGCATAAATAATTATTTAACAAATAATATAATGTCTATATAATAACACAAATAAGATAAACACACATAATAATAAGTATTATAAAAGTACCCTCGATTATATTTTTACATGTCAGTTAAATACCAAGTATTATCTAAAACGCAAGCATAATTGTTACAAATTTGTCGCGTAAAAAACAACGCAATCCAAGTATAAATCAATGTGTGATGGTTTTAATTCATGTTTATTTAATTATCCAAATAGAATGTGAGTACTGAGTATACCGCAATATGTTAATAATACCAACAGCAGACGCGATATACTAATCACTGGAAGGTCGCAATTGTTACTTGTCAATTTAAAATGTATGTGCCGTATACGTATACAACCACGATATAACAACACTAATATAGCGATGCATTAATATGTAGCACTAATATAGTCAATGCAACCGCGATACGAGACCCTTTATCGGAGTAATTATATTGCTGTAGATCTATGAACTCCCTTCAAATGTTGGTTTAAAAATAAAAAAATAAAGTAATTAACATTTCATGTATTAACTCTAATTTGAATTTAAGTATATCATATTATTTACACTTATAAATCAGTCATTATTTCAATTATATAATACGAATTATTCAAATTACGCAACAAAAATAAATATATAATTATAAATAATTATTAAACTATATTATTTAATAATAAACTAATATTATAAAACTAATTTACATTTATTCATGTGCATTTTCCTTGCAGAAAATACTAAGTTATCTTATGGATACTTTGTAGCAAACCTCTTTTCGAACCAATAGTATAGAAATATTAAATACACTTTAAATACTTGCTGACGGTAATTAAAATTGTTTCAGAATAAAACATGATTATATTGCCACTACTTAGTATTGACGTTCAGTAATAGGAAGTCGATCATGTGATTATTTAGGTGATAAACGTCATATAGTACAGGATATATATATATATATATATATATATTTATATTTATGAAGTATTTAAGATAATTTATTAATTAATTTATTATTCAATAAAACAGATAAATAGTAATATAACAATTATATTTTTAAATTACTACAATATCACAAGTAATCAATGATTACTACAAGCAATTATAGTAAATATTTGCAATCAATCTATTTTAAGTTTATCAAATTTACTATTAGAAGAGGTCAAATCAAAAATCAAAGTCATATACAACCCATCACATCGATCTCGTTTCCAATATCCACCAGTGTTATCGTATATCCAAACATCGATTTTTTTCACATCAACATAGATCTGAACATGCTTTTTTTCCATTGAGCCGAAGACCTGGTGGAATCCGTTTTCAAATTACTACATACCCGGAGATCTGAACAACCTTAGCCGTTGCATTTGTGCCATTACCGTTTGTGCGGTCACTTTGTTCACAATCACTCAACCGTTATGATGTTAACGCTCAAATAAAACGTGATTAAACTTATTAAAACCTAAAAAGATTAAAACGTGCATGATCTACACAACTGCACGATTATAACATTTAAAAATCTGATATTGATTAATCTAATGAAGTTTCGAGTGTTAAAAATTTTCGGGGTTCTTCAGTGACAACATATATATACTGTACATACATAACTGTTGAAGTGTTTACTCGTATAATGCTATTCAAAGAAGAAAATATACAGGTGGTTTAAGAATCGTCTAAATATTTTACATATTAGTTGAAGCATTTTACGAAATATGAGAGAATACTAATCTTCATTAACTCTTTGTAGACCAAGGATTGATAAAGATAAAAATTTGATTTTTTTTTCGGAGGGGGGGGGGGGCTATTATGATTTTTTATTTTTTTTGATAAATTATTATAGTTTAAAATTTTAATTAGAGGTAATTTTCAATTTTTTACAGAACCGGGACAAATAAGTTATTATAGTCTTTTAAAAGTTGGACTTTAAAGTTAAATTTAGTCCCTTTGGTCGATAATGACTGTAATTTTTGCTTATATTTTATAAGAAATTTATGATTAATTTATTAATTTAATTATAATACTAATTTAAAAAATAATGACCATCATTAACTTATATATAATACATATTTTAGTTCAATCACAACATATACTAAAAAAAAGAAAAATAGTTAATTTTTTTATATTGTAAGAGTAGTTTAAAATAATAGAGTAGGTACGAAGTTCAAAACTACAATACGGTAATCATAACGAAATAAGATTTTTTTATTTCACTCATTACATATTGACTCATTTTAAAATCAAACAAATACAAGAACAATTGTACAGTTTTCTATAATCTGTTTCCCCGTTATTGCACCGCCACAAGTTATCTGAACTTGGGACTGTCAATAAAACTCAGTGAAAATTAATTCTTGAAATAACTTTAACAAGAGTCAAACCAGAGATATTTTAATGGATGTAGATTTTATAGATTGTTAAAAATAAAAATATAAACATTTAAAAATTAATTTTATGAACCAAAACACAATTAAAATCATTTTTTATTATTTATAAAATATGCATTTTTTATGCAATCATTTAGATATATGGAATTCATTATCATTCTTACACCAGGGGCGTATACAAGGGGGGGGCGATAGGGGCGATCACCCCCCCCTGGACATTGTTGAATGTATTTACAATAATTAATGTTATGGGTTATGAAAGTCTTACACAAATATGCATCATATGCAAAAACTCAAACTATCCATAAGAATCTATACATTATAAGACGTTGACATTTGTAATCAAATTTACTCTAGGTCAATTGTAGAAAAATATGCATTTTTGAAATTCAGGCTTTAGTAATAACTATTTAAACTATATTTATTTAGACGTAATCGTGTTAAAGTTTTAGTTACATTACCTATTAAATAGTTATAATTATTATATTTTATTGAACTTAAATATTTTATTAATGATTTTTTTTCCATGTACGATTTTAATTTAAGTTCCATCAAAACACATATGATTTAAGCATATTTTGTATATATACCTATAATATAGGTAGTTGATAAAATTAATATAGGTATAATATATTAGTAGTAAATATGTGCTCGTATACATAGGTTCTATATATCGAGCACACCCTTACTACTAACTCGGTAAAAAAAAAAATTGCCAATTTTTTTTTGCCAACTTTTGGCACTAGTAATACTAATTTTTGGCATAGGTGCTATAATAATTGGGGAGGGGATGGAGATTAAGCCCCAAAAAATAAATACCCCTATTTTTGCTCCTATACCCTCTAGAAAAAAGCTTGAAATATTTTGCCTCCACAGCAAAATAATCATTCCGGCGCCCCTGTACATATGCACCAAAAAATATCAAAATATGAGCTTAAATATGCATTTATTTTTAATTAAAAAAGCCGTACTAATTCAAATTTAATTTTAAAAAAAACATATCTTGTACATACCCACTATTAAGAAATATAATATCCTAAACATACATATACCCAATACTAATAAAAAATATGTTATAAGTATAATATTATTAAAAAAGGCCAAACTGTTGAACTGTCTTTGGATTTTTTTAACACTCAGCATCTTCTTCTATATCTAGCAATTAAAATGAATTGAGTATCGCTAATAGCTATTAGTAGAGTATCACCTTATCGTCATTATTTCAGACGAATCCATAGAGATAAAATTGATTTAGAATGAAAAATGTACCAGCGTGTTTTGTTTTCTAAATAATATTTTTGTAACGTTTCGAAGATTAATATGTTACATTAATATTTTTAATTTACTACAATTATTTAAAAATTTGCATTTTAAATCAATAAATCTCAAAAATATGTAATTGAAGAAAAAAAATCCAAAATATGCAAAAATATGCACAATAAACTTTTAAACTTCATCTCCAATCACCACAACACAAATTTGTACTGGATAAGATTTATTGTATTTACTTCCCGAATAAATATGCAAATGCATAAAGTCTCAAGCCCTGTTTATAATCATTTATTATATTATTAAATTTCGCTACACTAACGACAATACCACGTATCTACAATTTACCAATTGTTCAGGAGAATGAAAAAACTGAATAAATATCCACTCACACAATACTCCTGATTGATATTCAAAACTTAGGTTTTGTTTATCATTTCTTATTGTATTATATATTTAAATTTGTGAAATTTGATTATTATATAGCATTTAGTACAGTTACGGGTTATTCGCTTTAGTTTTTTGTTATTACTCGCCCTCAGAGTAATAATAATACTCGCCACAATTAATTTTTTTTTTAATAAGTGTTATCACTTAAATACAATTTGGAGGGAAAATATTTGTTATTAGGTTATTGCACAAGAAACAAATTGTGTGCGCAAGGAGATTACGAATATTTTGATACCAAAAACTCATTTTGTGTAAAATGTCAGATACGTGGTATTGTTAGTGTAGTGTTGTATCATCACTAAAATGTGGATGGTGCCTAACATTTAATTTAGTTTGATTATTCTTATAAAATTAATACATGGTCAGCAAACTCACACATACATAACACCTTAAGGAAATGCTGACCAGATAGATGGCAATAGAATAAAACGTCGCCGGAAGGACATGATAAGGGTTCGTTCTACTGCCATCGATGCGGAGGACGGAACGCTGCCCGATTTACTAAGTGAAGTGATCGGTCATTCTTTTGTTTTTTGTACTAATAATATTTTTCATTTGTCTTTAATAAAAAGTTTTTAAATATAACTATAAAAGATGAGATATAAAAGATTATATAAAATTGTATTACATAAAAGATCTTTTTCTTTGTCAGTTGTTTCGAGTGTAAAATAACTTTAGAGCCGTAAGGGAAAGTAAGCTTTTAAAGAACCTGTTTACGACTATCCTATTAGGCAGTGCTAGATCGTCTTCTTTGTCACTTAATAAGGTAGTCGTCCAGACCAATTATTAGGTTTTTCTTCACGTGCTTGTTTGACGGTTAGAGTGTCCAACAACCGACAAATACTTTGTTTTAGTGTTGTTATACGTCAAGCCTTTGCGTGGCGTATACGACAGTAGCGATTTGTAAATCGAATCGTTTACCGTCGTCCGATAATGACTGAACAATACAATAGGTAAGGAAAATTATATTTATTTTTGTATTAATATTTTTCATTATGTATACATTTAAAATTAATTAAAACATAGGTAGATGTACTGTATTCTGATGACAGACGAGTGATGAGTTCATAACAATAATTTATAACAATTTTTGTGTTAATATAAAAACATTCAAAAACTACAAAAATATATTGTTAAATTAAAGAAAAATCTTATCACGAATAACAATATTTCCTGTTAACATAACTCTTAGAATATAAAAATAATATTGGTAACTATTTTTAGACACACCAATACGGGTTTTTACATCAGAAGATATTACAGTACGAGTGTTAAATTTGAACATTGTATGATTGTTAAATTAACAATATATATAATATTTTAATAAACACTATTTATTAATTCAACAAACAGTAGTTTTAAAATCAATACATTAATTGTTAAAGAAGAACGTGCTTCATGATCATATTGTGATTGTTAAATGAACAATATATTAAATATTTTAATAAACGCTTCTTATTAATTCAACAAACTGTTGGTGAAATCAATACAATTATTGATAAAGAAGTACATTCTTTATGATCAAATTTTTAGGTGGTGAATTTGTTAATTTTACCAATGGTATTTCGTTCTGTGTATGCAGCCGCTTAAGCGCAAATGCAGTGGAGATATTTAGGAGTTTAACCCTCCCTCCAAAATATCAGAAAAAATGTATTAAAAATGTATCTTGCCTATCAATTTAATAATTATTTCAAAGTTTCCTATGAGACTTGCAAATATAATATTTAAATATATGTATTTTATATGTATATTATGTATTTATATTATATAATAAGTAATATTATGCTATTTATCAGCATATTATTAATTACAATTTTTCAAAACCCTTCGAATTTTTTTTGTGTTCGCTTTTGATTTCTTATGAATAAAAAAATGTACTAGTGAATTTCAATAAAGCCATTTAAATACTTAGGTTATCCAACCCTAACCCACCCTGCTTCCCCCGTAGACACGCCTATGTTTGAAATAATTACTCTTTTAAAATTTTTGATGAATGGGTGCTCTACATAGAATACAGAAAATAGAAATATATTTCGTATACGAATATGTATCTTACTCATACAACCTACTACCTACACTATACAGCATAAAACCTATTAATTCAGTTAAAAAATTTAGTAATAAATTAGTAAGCCAAAAACACCAGTCTGTCGATGCAGAAGGTCATCGTCGATCGGTTAAAATGCATTATTCGGAAAACTCGGATAAGCTGGTTGGTTTCTAGAAATTCGCTGAATAACCGTGAGTGTTTATACCTGCAGAATATACTTATACAGAATCCTTGGTGTCCTCCCTACTAAAAACATTTTATATAAACCATAAAATGTTATAAAAATAAAAAAACAACATCGAGACAGTAATAAAAAATTTAAATGTAATATTCTACCACCATAATATAATACAAACCACTAATGGAGTGGCTACTCCTACCATCTCCCCTAGGATCTACTATGAATATATTTAATTGTAACTATTGATTATAAAAAGGAAGATTGGGTGAGTACCTTGTATACATTTTTTACTCCTCATCGAAAATGAATTTAACACGCCACTAAATTCAACATTCTACTCGAGTAAGTTCAGTGCAGTTGTAGTATATTATGTGTATAAGCATATATTATTATAAGCTGAAGTCTTATGTCTGTATTATACAGTCGGGTGAAGAAATGTTGCTTTTCGCGTGTAATTAAAAGCTTAAATGTTAGCTTTTATCGACATGTTCCATGTTAATGAAAACATTTTGCACATATTGAAATAACTACTAATATATGAATACAATATATACACGTACGTTTATCCTTGAGGCACACCAAATAGAAACCATTTAAACACCGGAACAAGTTTTACTCGTATATTTTCTTGAACGTTTTCAAACTAATTTAAACGTTTTAATAGTCAAACACAAATTGCGGCAATAGTTCGGTTTTGATTATTAGATCGCATTCCTGTTATTCCTGTTACGTAAAACCGTGATTAATATACGGGTGTATAAATAGGCGGCATTTAGGGGGTATATGAGGGGGCAGTTGCCCCCCAGGAAAAATATTGAGAAGGCAAACTCATTATTTTGCCCCTTCATAAATTAAATATTATTAAAACAGTTTTTAAATTTTATAAAATATTTATGTTGAAATTACTATTGTACAATTATACGAGTATAAGAAAATCATATGTTAAGTCAGTTCAAAATTATCAATATTACTATAAATTAATATAAACTAATGTAAATTCTAGAAAACTGTAAATTAATATAATATTATGATTACTTTTAAAACATAACATAACATATACCACATATTTTTTTAGATTCTGAACGGAGTGATGGAATCTATTGGTTTTACAATGATGTGTGTTTTTTTTTTATTTTTATTTTTTATTTTTTTTTTATTTTTGTGTCTGACGACACCTTTTTTGGCAGTAAAAATGCTTCGATTTGCTTATGTAGCAACTTTTCTGAAAGGAAAGTGAATCTAGTTGGTACTTTGGTAGGTCAAAAGTAAAAAATTTTCAATATTTTTTAAATGCGACGGGAAAACCCCTAAAAAAATAAGGGAAAAACGGGAGTTTTTACGCAAAACCAGTTTTCGACAAAATCAAATTTTTTATTTTACTATAACTCAAAAACTAATCAATGTAAATACTTGAAATTTTCACTAAATGTTTAGATTAGCGTTCTCTATACACCGTTAAATTTTCAAAGTATTTTGACTTTTATTGAGCTATTTATAAACAATTGAAATTTTCAATTTTTTTAATTTTTTTTTTAAAAATAACGATAAAATTTTTTTGGCCGGCCAGAAAATCTTGAAAATTTAATACAAGGATTCTTATAAGTTGTTCCTTAACTGATAAAAAAAAATCTAAAATCGTAAGTCACAATTTTTTTTTATAAGTGCTCAAAGTTCCAATTTATACGAAATATGTAAAAACCACGATAATTTGCAAGTTATTTTGTAGATAAAAATTCATAAAATTTTTTCTGTTCATACTTAAGGTTCAAAATGTTAGGTTATCTATAAGCTACTCTTCAAAAATCTTTAAAAAAATTTCTTTCGGACTTAGAGGAAAAAATTTTATGACTGTTTGAAATTTAAATATTTACGAAATTGCATAAAATAACGATTTATTCTCGAACGATTTTTAATATTTGTTATTATTCATAAAGTATAAGTCGCAGATTTTTGAAATTTCTACCAGCTGTTAAGATTGGTATTTTTTTTATGTAATATTTTTTTCAAAATATTATATTGATTTTTAAGCCACTTATAGGCATTTAAAATATTCGATTTTTTTACATTTTATTTTTATAATCGGTGATAAAAAAAATTTGGCTCGTAAAAAATACTTGAAAATTTAATAGAAGATTCTACAGAAGTAGTTCTTAATGTCATTCAAAAATTATTAAAATCCATAGGCACAATTTTTTTTTATAAGCGTTTGAACAGCGAATATTGACATAAAATTACATGTAAAATATAATATAATGTATAATATTCTAGACTGACAAATTATATCGGTTTTTTTAAAATGCCCTAACTCAAAAACGAAAAACCGCAACAACTTGAAATTTTCACCAAATCTTTTTATTGACGTTCTCAATACATGGTTATAATTTCAAAGTATTTTGACTTATTTATAGACAATTTAAATTTTCGGTTTTTCTAAATTTTTCGTTTAAAAATAAAATATACTTATACAATATTTATAAATAACATTGTATCATATTCTAGACAAACATATCATCTCCGTTTAGAATCGTTTTTCGTATACAATACCTATCATTGAATTCAAATTTAACAAATCCATTATAATGACCTATCCTATGAAGAGTCGCACTTCACCCCCAAGTGTACAGCAGAGCGTGGCCTATCCGGTTCTTTTTTATTATGATCATTTTATTAAGTACTATTTAGCACAATTAGGGCCGTTCTTACAATGTCCGGTTAAGTGTCGGTTAAAACTAACCAGTAGAATTCTGTCGGTTAACACATGATAAATTCTTCCGGTTAGCGTTATCAGGCACTAACCAAACATTGTAAGAATGGCCCTTAGTGTATGTGGTGATAGAACAAAAATACAATGAAAATAGGAATAAGTAACTACCCATTAGTGGCACTTGACTGGGAAATTATTTAAATATAAATTATATCAGTATAGGAGTGTGAGATGTTATCTGTTATTATTGAGATAATAAGTAAAATTTAGGTGTGATGTATATGTATTAGATAAGTTGAATATGAGAAAATTTTTATGAGTCAGTAAATTATGATTAATTTTTGACCATCCGATAATATGAGCCAAATGCCGCCTATGGGTGTAGGTATAGACGACGTAAGCATAGATATTACATAGTCGACATAAACCGTTGAACGTCTTAAAAATACCTACACAATTCGTTTTGTAACATATCTAAACAATTCATAATTATACGTCTCTATGACATATTATTTGTCATATAACTGCATTAGGAATGCGGTCTTTCTCGACTGGTGTGGTGGTGCGTGATACAAGCATAATTACAGTGAAGGTAATAATCGTTAGTTTTATTTCTTCTGAAAACCATTCGTGAATACTATCATCGTTCAATCGACATTAATATCCGACATCGTTACGACGTCTTTTTGGACGCATGAAAATACACTTACGCCAGGGAGTTCTTAACTTATGGTACGCTAAACATTGGTGGCGCGATGCGGGTGGTCCGTCGATACGGATGTTTAGATAATTTTATCTATTTTACGATTGCGATAGTAAATATCGAATAAAGTTTACTTGATAAAAACACCCTTTTTTTATCAGCGATAACTATTAACAAATAATGTAGATTTTTTGTTATTGAGCTTATTTTATTTTGAAGAAAAAATGTATGTAGGAAACATAATAATCTTAATAAATTTTTTTTCTGAAAAATCATGTCGTTTTTTTTAATTTAATATATATATATATATATTTTTTTTTTTAACAGTGATGAATAAGTATTGATTTACGTAAAAATCGCATCGTGACCTTCATGTTATTGAAATACTACTTTGGTAGAATTTAAAAACAAATCGATCATTATAGCGTTGTCAATACAGTGTAGCAAAACGGTTTTAAACGTGTCTTTAATTACTAAAAGGCATCAACAGTAAATTAGTAACAATCTTTTATCAGACGCATTCATTAATTTGTCACTGTAATGGGCCAGTGATAGTGTGACTTTGTGACATCTACTATGAACACAAGCGTTCCTTTTTTCAAAAATTTTATTTACAATATTATAATAAAATACAATGTATTAGAACATGGTTGACGAAATTTGTTAAATTAACAAATTGGAGGTATAGTTAACATAAACATTGGTGTTTATGGAATTATACGCTCTTGTAGTCGTTTCAAAACAAACACGAAAACGTTGAAAATCAATTATTTTCCAAAAATATTTATACGCTTGTATTTCCAATAAAATTGTGGCTTCTTTTATAATACATTTCTAAGTACAACGCGGCCCTTGCTCTTTTTTTTGTTTGTTATAAATAAATTAAATACATTCATATACAGTAGTGAACACTCAAGTATCGTGAATGGTATACACTTGAATAATAAGAAAACATTATTTATGCAATATTAATTATACCGTTACCTACTATTTCATTATTGTTAACATAATATAACTAATTATCACACACGTCACAATCACATAATGACGTGGAAGCATTCCACACCCACGAACATACTTGTGGATATATCGATAATACAATAGTTTCTATAAATATGTAAAATTTAATTAAATGAAAATACACGTGTTATGAATTACAATTTTGAAAAATGTCTATGTCGTGACATTTTTATTCAATAATAATTTTAAAGTATGATCAAAATAATATTGTAATATATGCATACTATTTATTATTTATAAATACAATATTATATCAATATTATAAAATATTTATGTATAAATAAATTAAATTAATCATAATATTAAATATGTTGTTTATCACTGCAATATTTGGTTCTCACACATTAGGTTTTAATAATATTGATTAAGTGATGCTACTTGTTTAAAAGAAAATGAAAAATAATTTTGGTCGAACAATTCATAAAAAATAAAACAAACCAATCGATAAAATTAAAAATAAGTAAATAAATGTGTCTTAAAAAAAAAATCTATCAAAAACAATTTTGTATAAAAAAAGTGGGTAGTAATATTAAAATATTATAATTCCTAATAATACTATTTAATCTCTTGATAACAGTATTAAAATTGGTGTTTATTTAATATCATCAGATAATTAAAATGTCCTAAGCATTAATAGTACGCCTACAGGAAAATTCTGTTTAAAAATATAGTTCAAATCATTTTCTTAATTTCATGGTTTTCAAATATAACTACTACAATGTTTTTTTTTGTAAAAAAAATACATTTTCTCGACTATAGTTAATACTAGAACCGAAGAATAGTAAAAAAAATATTGCTGATACATGGTTTTAAAAAATACTTTTTAATTAAACAGCAAAAAATGTTATGATACCTATTCTAACATAGGACTCTTCTGTAAATGACTTAATAAAAATATGTAAATCTTAAAAATTTCTTATCATTTGATAAAATTAACTACCTACATTAAAATCCCTTAAAATGTATTAGATTGATCAAAACTAAAAATAATTGAAACAATCGAATTTATAAAATTAGTCTAACTAGGTACTTTATAATTTTATATTTACGCCAAAACTGCCATTAAATATTGTAATGGTACTTTTATAGTGCAACCACTAGTGTATACACTGGTGTATAATGAATTAGGTCAAGTGTCATAATAACGATTATCATAAAATCAGGTGTCATAGAAATAAAATGTTATAAAATTGTTTCTCATAAATGTATGTTCTATGAATTTTCTTTATTTGAATATACAATTTTATTTTTAGATAAATATTTTATTTAATTTAAAAAATAATATAATATGTTGTTAATAATAAGATGTAAATAAATCTAAAATTGTAAACTAGAAGTGATAACGTTCTCTAAAATTAATTTATATCATACTTGAAATTTTCTTTTAACCTTTTACCTATATTTTGTAGTTGAATGTTTTAATTAGACATCGGATTTATATGCAAATGCTTAAATGTATTGGAATGAGCTTTCTGAAATCTGATGAGAATTGTCCCCGATTTACATCATTTTTATCAAAATAATACTAGGTATTGGCATTGGTACAGAATATTTTTCTTGCACTCGCTTTCCGTTCGCTTTCCTTTTTTCGTGTGAGATACAGGTACCGTAAACATAATTCATATTTTATTTAAACAATGCCGAAAGAAAGAAAAAACAGTTGCAAGCCGATTGCAAGGTTTTGTGTCGGAATTTGGATCTGATATTTTTTTCAACTGATAACAAAGTTTTGATCTGTAAAGTTTGTGAAACAAAGGTATCCAGTGAAAAACGTTTTAGTATTTCACAACACATTTCTTCAGATAAGCATGTACGTGTTCAACGTTTCAAAAGAAAAGAAGGAAACAAAAAAATACAGCTGCTCGTACCCTCCATATCAAAAAAGAGTGAATATAACTTAGATTTATGTAAAGCGATGCTAGCTGCCAATATCCCTCTTAACAAATTATCTAATCCACAATTTAGAAGTTTTCTTGAAAAGTATACTATGAAAGATACCCCCGTAGAATCAACATTACGATTAGGATATGTTGACAAATGTTACATCGATAGGGTCAACGAGATTAAAGTAAAAGTTAACGGTAAAAAAATATGGATATCGATGGATGAGACCACAGATGTCGAGGGCAGGTATAGAGTGAGCACAATAATTGAACACTCTTGCATGATTCTCCAGGTGAATTTTTATTAAATATTGATCAACTGGAAAAAGCAAATCATAGTACTATATGTAAAGCATTAGATAAATCGCTGTTGTTACTATGGCCCGACGGAATACAGTACGATGGTGTCCTGTTGTTTGTAACTGACGCCGCACCATATATGACAAAGGCAGCTCGTACTTTACAATCTTTTTACACGAAAATGATTCATCTCACTTGTATGGCACATGGTCTACATCGCGTGGCCGAAGAAATTCGTTCATAGTTTGGAAATGTAGACGATTTAGTGGCCAACGTTAAACAAGTATTTCGAAAATGTCCATATCGAATACAATATTTTAGAAATGAAGCACCTGACTTACCATTACCCCATCACCTGTTATTACTCGCTGGTGTACATGGTTAACTGCTGCGTCGTACTATTGCACACATTTTGAAACTATAAAACGTATAGTTGAATCATTTGACGAAAGCGATGCTGTGGCTGTAAAAAAATTGAAAACTGTGTTCAAACTCCAACAACTACAGGCTAACTTGATTTATATCAAATCAAACTTTGATTGCTTACTAATAGCGATCACGCGTCTACAAGAACAAAGCATTCTATTAAGTGAAGAGCTTAAAATAGTCGAAGAAATCCAAGACACATTTACAAAATTAGAAGGACATCACGGAATTGAAATTAAAAAAAAATAAAATATGTTTTTGACAAAAATATCGGGTACAACATAATTTGTAAAATTTCCAAAGTTTTGAGTGGCGAAGAAGACAATATTGCAAATTTAGATCTACCTGATGATATGACTGCAAAAGATTTATTGTACTTCAAATATGCACCCCTTACTTCAGCAGGTGTAGAAAGATCTTTTTCTATGCTCAAAAACTTATTGGTAGACAATCGCTGATCTTTTAAGTTGGAAAACATAAAAAAACCGCTAATAATACAGTGTAATTTCTTAAGTAAATATAATTTTTATAAATATTATGTTAATATATCTCAAAATGAAATACCTAATATTAAATTCCTAATTTTTTCATTGCAGGTGCAGAATAATGGTGTACAAAAATTAGATAACAAAGACATATTATCATGTCCCTATTCATTATTTTTTATTTTATTAATTAAATGTATAAAAATTAAAATTAATAAAACACTTTTAAAATTAATGGATATATTCTTATTATTTTAAAATTTGCTCATGGTTTTTTACATAATGTATATGTTCAGTGCATAATTTAATAATTTTAGGGTATATAAATGCATATTTTCAAACTTTTTAGTGCATATATGAATGCATATTTTGCTCATTTTTAGGGCATGAATGCATGCTTATTTATGCATTTTTTAGTGCACGAACTTACGAGCCCTGGTTTTGACCAAAAATAAGATACCCATATTCAATATATATGTATAAACTATCTAAATATTATAAATATAGATTAATTCATATCATATGAATCTAGTTCAAATAATCGATGGAAACAGTCAGTATCATTCATTCGTTGTGTGTATAATTCTGTGTAAAGTCGTCTTAATTTTTTTTTCGTAACTTAAAAATTTCTAAGGTAAAACAATCAGAAAAAAGACTTTACAAACATATGTAAATTAAAATAAAAGTACTTTTAAAACCGATACGTTAATTTTGTTCTGTAAATTGATGAAATTTCGGTTAACGTAACTACAAAGATTTTTATAGAACAACAATAAGAATAATTTAAGGCTCAAAGAATCAAATTTAAAAATACACAACAAATTTTCATTTCTGATATGAACATGGATAACTTTAATAAAGATATCTGCCAGGCTTTTATTTCTGTAAATATTCCTTTATTTAAATTACACAATCCATCTCTTCGCGCTTTTCTCGAAAAATATATTAAACGACGTATACTAGATGAATCAATCATGCGCAAAAATTACATAAACATATTCTAAAACTATAGGCAATATAAAAAGTTCGATTAAGGATTATAATATCTGGATTTCAATTGACGAAACCACTAATTGTGAGGGACGCTATTTAGTGAACATCATTGTCGGTACATTATAAATAAAACGACCAAGTCAAATATTTTTACATAATTCCGAAGTTTAGGAAAGAAATTACACCCTCTAAAATGTTATCCTGGAGGTTAAATCTCCGTCTTCCTCCAACTAATTCCTCCACTGCCCTTAAATACTGCTGATGCTGAGCAAAGTTTTTTAAAAATGTACTCGCAAATAATCGGAAAATAATGACGTTCAAACATCTTAAGCAATTTCTGATCATCCAGTGCAATAAGATAAAATATGAATTCAATTTTTGTTTTCACTTTTCATTAATATAGGTTAATATTTTATAGATTAAAGAAGATTAAAGAAACTAAAAGATAAAAAAAACTTACAATGAAGACAACGAAATACCTTATTTTAATATTTAATTAATATTAATATTTTAATATTTAATTATACACATATACATGTACTACATTTTAACACAATCTAGTTAAAATATTTTTGATTGAATTTCAATTGCATAATTAAAAATAAATGCCTATTTTATGGCATTTTTAGGAGCATATTTTGAGCCTTTTTTGTGCATATAAAGCCATTCCTTAGTTATGATAATTTATTCTTTTTTGAGTTAAAGAATAGCTGATATACAGCCGGCTGATATGAAACCTATAGAATACTTATGAGATGATAAAGAAAGAAAAATTAGAAAACATAATGTTCGAAGTAAGCAGCAGTTAAAAATGGTAATTTTAACAAAGTAGAACGCAATTGACCTGGAAATCACTAAAAATTAGTACCTACATAGTAAAAAGAATCTTTGATTTATGTCATTAAAGTAAAAAGTGATTCTACACATTATTAATTCTAGAAAGAAAACTGACCCGATTAATAAATTATAAGAATATGGAAACTTTAAGGTCTATTCTTTATTTAAATATTTCTAAAATGTAACTTATTATGGCCATATGTTAAATAAAAAATAATTTATTTTATTGAAATATAAAATATGTGAGCTAAATGTACTTATTGTACAATTACCAATTCTTAATGTTGATAATCTGTCAAAATATTTACAAAATCATTTTTTGAAAAAATGTGTATGGAATTTTTTTTGATTTAGTATTCTTTCTACGTAAAAACTTCGAAATATTTTGTGAAAGTAATTAGTCTAATGTAAGTATTAGGTAAAGATAAAGTTTAATTAAAATTATAAGAACAACAGATGATCAAATCATAAATTACATGAAATCTATTGTTAAATGGTTGATTTGATCCTGTAATAATTTCCACGATAAACAAAAATAATTTCAATGTATAAATCTTTTAGATTCGTTTATAACATACAGCGTTTGTGAGAAATAATTGTATAACATTTGATTTTTATGACACCTGATTTTACGACACTCGACATAATAACAATAGACTAAGCACTTTACTTGAAACCCATATAACGATCCCGCAGCAGTACTTATAATAATTGTTTCTAACCGGGGTTCCACGAACTTAATTTGAGGGTGTCCTGAAATTATTTAAAAATTAAGTTTTTTTTTAAGAAAAAACGTATTCATGAAAAATAAATTGCTTTGAAGAATAACAGTCTATAATATAATACCTATTGTACTCCATATAATTTTTAGTGATACTGCGATCAATCTATTTTAATTTTCGTACCAGTTAGATAGCTATCGCTTCGATATGAAATGTTACAAAATTATTTAATTAACTTATTCATGGTGAACATCTGACTTTATCTTATCTTTATTTTTATAAAACATTTTCTCACAAAAAAATAAATAATCTTTTAATAATGGTCCAACGATTTCACAACGCTCAGCCTGGTATTAAATACCACTACGATAGGCGCTCTATATATATATTCTATACTATAAAATAAAGATATGGGGTGCCTCCGAATTTTTGTAAAATAACTAAGGGTGCCATGAGTGAAAATATATTGGAAACCTCTGATTTATATGTATGGTGACCAGATATAAAAATTTAAAAAAAGTGCATTTTAAAACTTGGTTCCTCTGTCATAATTGCCCAACGCGTATACTATCCTACCCGTTGTACCCATGTCATACACATAGCCCATATACCATAGTCCATAGGTCACTTCCTTCTATAAAAATTATTTATTTTTTTTTTTTTATCTGATTACTTAATTTTTTTATTATAATTATCAACTATAAAAACCAATTACTTGAAATTATAATGTCAACTCATTTAAAGTGTGTCCTTATGATGAAAATATTTAAAATTTAAGTAATTTAAAGTAAACAAACCAAAGGATCAATTATTTTTTAATTGTAAAAATACGAAGTGTAAAATTTAAACAAATAAATACAAAACTTTACTTATGTATTAATAAAATATACAAACTTAATAAATTTTGTACAATTCAAATTATAAAAAAGTATAAACATATATTTAGCTTATAATATTTTTAAAAAAGAATACAATTCCATGTACTTGACATTATTATTAAGGACACTAGGACACGCATCAAAAATGAGTTCTGTCCTACGAAAAAAAATACATCTGATCGCCATACTTATATGGTTAAAGTAAAACAATCTAACTCCTACGCATAATGATCTTGTACCAATAGACTTACAGTTATCATTGCTGTCGTTGTTTTGCAAATAATACAGAAGTCATTTTATTTTCATTGTCTAATATAGCTTTTCTCATTCACATACTCCTTAACCTCTCGCCATTGCTTTACGTTCCTCAACTGTCAATTTGTTAATTTTTACATAGGATTGATGAGAAATTATGAAATTAGTTTTAATAGTTAATAAAATAAATAATTATGAATTATTTATTTATTTTAACCAGTATGCGCCATTCAATGTATATAAAAAAAAATATAAATTTTACAATTTAATATCAATGTAATTTTTGATGTTGTTTTCTAACATTTAGTTTAGTTCCACAGATGAAAAGTGAACTTATTAGTCTGAACTCACAAAAAATCTATTACGATACTTATCTTTTATGAACATGTATGACAATAAAGCCCTTTCCACAAAAACAGTGCTCGTTATCAAATATCTCATAAATAATTTATTAATTCAAATGCATAAATTTTTAAATTTTACATCTTTTTTTTCCCAAAAACCTTCTCGTATCTTTTCGCGTGCCACCAGGGAGTACGCATACCCCCGATTGAAAAACATGGTCTAATACATAAAACATACTCACACGTTTAAAGCACTATGCATAAGTTCGATGATCGATGATGAAGCAAATATATGCAGATTAATTTTTTAAGTACACACTCCTTTTTTATGTTTAAATTAAACATTTATTTTTATTATTGTAACCCAGATTTTTAAAACACGTATGTGTAATAAAATACATCCATTTTTTGTACCTCTTAAGAAGTATCCAGAACGAATATTTCTTTTGGTTTTCAAATGGCAACACTATTTTTGCACAAAATTGCGTTTGAAAAGTGAACAGTAATTTGTTAAAATAATAATGTCCTTCTATTGTATATATAATACAATAACTTGTAAAAAAAAGAATGATATTTTCATTATACAATGAATGCCACAGAATACTTATTTTTAAGAGGTACACAAAAATCAATTTATTGATTATAAATATAGTATTCTACTATATAATATATACATTTTTAAAAAATAAAACTTACATAAATAGTTAATATCATAAATATTAAGCATAGGCGTGCGCACGAAGGTTGCCAGTTGTGCCTAGACATCTCTCGAAATGTTTTAAATAGGGTCCTACCCTACAATTTAAGTCTTAAAGTAAGACAACCGTATTTTAACTTATGTGTCTCAAATTAAATATAATTTATTCTAAAATACTTAGTAAAAAATAAATTATGTTTCGTAATGTAAAAAAAAAAAAAAACTAAATTTTCTAAATTGTCATGCAAAATCTTTTTATGCTAATATAACAGCTACAATTGACTACAAAAATGCAAATATAAATAATTGAAGCTGTCTGAGAAAAACACACCAGTTTTAAGGAAAACATATTAACTAACATACCACAATATTAAATAAAAAATGTTATATTTATTTAATTATTTATACTTTATAATTTATTAAATGTATCTAAACGTTTTGAAAAAATAGAGCCCAAAAGTATTATAGGCACTCTCTGAAATACATGTCTATGCACACCTATGATAATGAGCTTATTTTATATACTATAAATGTATAAATTGTATTTTACCATTAATGTACAATTAGGGTATAGCATTTATAGAAAGCACACAAAGACTGTAGTTAGTAATATTTGATTTGTATCTAAAATCTATAAGAAAATATTTTATCTCTAGTTATAATATTTATCTTATGACATAAAATATTGAACAACCTGAAGGGACACTAATAGACAGCTGAAACATATTAATAGAGTGTAAAGTTGTAAATGTTCACAGAAATTCACTCATACCCATAGTTAAGACGAATTAAGAATCACAATAATTTATTTATAAATATTTTTTTTGTACATGGGTCATGCGTACATTAAAAATATAGGTATATTATATTATTAACACATTTATTATAACTGTTAATTACTATATATTTTAATACTTTTATTATTTAGGTAATCAATTACTTGAAGTACTTGAATATCACTTTCACGATTCAAAGTAACTAGGAACCACGCAGTTTTTATATTTATAGCATTATATTATTTTCACAATCAATAATATTTTAAACTTAATAAATCATATTGGTTTATGTTTAAGTACAGTGAAAACTATGGCAATGCTCTAATAATATTTTACAAGTTCTTTTTTTATCACATTAGAAAATCATTAAAATCTAAATTAAACTCGTAGATAAATTAAAGGCAATAATCTTAAACTTCCGGGAAATATTATTAAAGAATCAAAATTAAAAAACGTCGTTAACTATTATGATAATTGTTTACAATGATCAAACTTTAACGACGTTAATGGGTGATTTTTTTTCAAATTTGTCATGTCTATTAGTTCCACTCTTACCTAATTATTGCATAATTCATACTATTATCATACTGGTCTATGTAACTTTGTGTGTCTATAAATATTCATAAGAAAATAATATATACAAGTACATAAAATTGTCTAATTTATCTTTAAGGCGTAAATAGCTTATTATATAAAAAAAAATTTTATTCATGATTTATCTATCAAATATCAATCTATTCAAACTTCATAAATGTAATAAATTCGCATGTAGGTATTCGTAATTCATAATTCTGAAGACCAAATACAACACAACTTTTGTACTAAATGTCTATATACTATCATTGCGAGGTTAGATTAGTAATATACAAAACATAAACATTGATGAAAATTAAATAGCAGATTACTAGTTTCATTAATTGGTATTTACATTGACAATGAATTAGTTATTTGAAGAGAAAAAGTGCATAACGAACAAGTTTTTGGAGTATATTACTACATGTATTTACTATTCCTATTAAATGGTTTTGGAAATAAAAAACTTTTAACGATATCATATTAATACAGTTATTGGGATTTTTAATATTTAAATACCTAGTTCACTTAACCAAGTAAATTGTAATACCTCTAACTTATAACCAATGAACATACTTTTATTTTTCTGAGTCATCCTGGATAATCCTGTAATGATATATAAATATTGGTTGCAAACGTAGCAGGTATGGGTTAGGTTAGGTTCCCACCCCCACCCCGCTCTGAAAGTATCAGAAAAAATGTTATAAAAATAACCTGACATACAAATGTAATAGTTATTTCGTAGTTTCCCATAAGACTTGCAAATAAAATA
Source organism: Sipha maydis (assembly GCA_034509805.1). Taxonomy (NCBI): domain Eukaryota; kingdom Metazoa; phylum Arthropoda; class Insecta; order Hemiptera; family Aphididae; genus Sipha; species Sipha maydis. The sequence continues at coordinate 72,541 of JASXSY010002384.1, read as the reverse complement.
TGTATATATATTATATAATAAGTGATAAATAGCTATTCATCAATATTTTCCATTTTTTTTCAAAATCCCTTGATTTTTTCCCCTATATTTGCCTCTAATAAATTTAAACAACATTTTTTCTTTATAAAACTACTGTCCCCAGTAAAATCATTATCGTATAATATTATTATAATACACAAGTGCTCCATAGAAATATAATTTGTGTCCTAAATATATTAACAATTCGAGCATAATTGAATATTATTTTTCAAAATGTACTCGTTGGTTATATCCAAAAAAAACTAACATAATGCTGTACACTGTCATACAGTAACAGTATAATGCTTCACACTTTTGTCATGGGGCCCCCTAAATTTAATGTAAAACTGTCAAGGCTCTCTTAATCAATATCATTAATTATTTTTATACATATTTATATATTAAAATGACATGTACTTTTTCACACAGATTAACAATTAATATATTATATTTACTTAAATTATAAGAACGATTGTATAATATAATAATGACAATTGTTAAATACAACACTTTAACAGCTCAAGCCCAATATAACATAATATTGCTCCGAAACCTTAAATGTATAGCTACTGTATAGTTTGGTGACATAACATGGCATTACTATATATTACTAACTTCACACTTTGTATATACACAAAAACACTCCAACCACACAAAACTATAATTTGGAAACACATTATCATTTTTTCTACATACACCACAGAATTTATGCTGCTCATAAACTAAATATATTAAAACAATACACGTTCCATTGGTTTTGTTTTTAATATTATTTTATTGGGTAGGTACAATGAAATGTATAAATATAGACATGTATAATATATAATATATAAATCCAAATACTCTGATACCAAAAATTAAACTATATTATTTATATCCAACTACTGGCGAGTAGTTTTACTAATATTACGTTTTTAATTGGATATATAATATTGTTATTATAATACCTTACAAAATTATTACAATCAAATTATTTATTCGATTTCGTTTCTCTTAAAAACTGTGTGCGAACCGAATACATGTATAAAGGGTAATTATATGGATGTTTGGAGAACACCCGAATAAATATAAAGGGTAATTACATAAATGTTTGAAGAATATGTGTATCCATATGGATACTCCTTGGACTGAAATAAAAGAAGAAAAAAACTACGCTGACCCACGAGGAGTATATTTCACTTAACTATAGTATAGGTAACACGATTGGAATTTTGAGAACCACATTGGCACCTTATACTTATATTTATGTGTATTGTAGGTACACTGATATAACATTATTATAATATTAAATAATATCATGTATATAATACCTATACGTATACTTATAAACACCGAAATGCAAGTACAGCGGTTAGGTATAATATTATACAAAGCTCAAGGTAACGTATAAGATGATAATAATAATTTTTTTTTTCACATAAACAAATAAAATAAAAATAACTAACCGTACGTTGTAATTAGTGAATATAATAAAACTTTGAAATAATTTTAAAAACAGTATTGTTTTATAGGTATGTACAGTTTATAATGCGTACTTGCATACCTATTAAAAATATAGGAGATCGGATTATTGCAAATCGACATCATGATAGTTGACTATGTGGAATAATTCCATCCTTCCGGAAAATGCCGAGAACGTTTTGGTGCTGGTCGGGGCGCTCCGTTTGGACACTGAAAACAATACAGAACGCGTTTAAAAATGCTGTAATGCCAATATTCGGGTACTGAGCCGAACGGTATTTTAAGGTGCTACCCAATGATGTCCTAATAGTACATGCAACTTACTGACACTAACTTACCGGATGGTTATGGTAATTTGTTTTGCTCCGCAATATCCCACAATGCATATAACATATATAAGTATATAAGTATATGAAGTATATAATATTTTAAAACTTAAATGTAAATTTAATTTTTTTTTTTATTCAAATACATTTATCAAAAATTAGTTGTAAACATTTAATAAAATTATTTCGACTTTGTCTTTTATTTTTTTGAATTTTGAAACTTTAAAACTGCAATATTAAACGGCTTAGGAATATTGATTATTATCGTTTTTTTCCCGTGGATCTTCATATGTATTATTATGTGATGTGAACTTGGGCTGTTCGTAAATAAAATGTTTTTTTTTTAATTTTTTAAGAAATGTGTATTAAACAAAAACAACAAACATATATAATTACATTTCGACCGGACGTGAAATTCAGTGAAACTATGCATGTTATTGTGTATTTATGCATTAAAAAACCATAAGTATATAAATGTTATACATAGGTACACCTTATAAAGCATACATTACATCGGCGGCATGCGCAACTTAAATGGTACGAAGTGATCCAACTATAAATGTTTCGATTATTATTAAAAGCAATACCCCGTCAAAAAAAAAACAACTTGTTTAAAACTTATTTTTTTTGACGGTGTATATATATTTTATTGTCAATTTATATAATATCTTAACTTGTTTAAAACTTAAGATATTATATAAATTGACAATTTAACGGCAGTAGGTATATTGTTAATTTAGTGTCGATTTATTTATTTTTTTATGTGTACGTAAATCATTATTAGTGCTTGACTTAGGAACGGAGTAACCCATCCTAACTATGAGATATTCTAGTATACCCTACTATTTTTTTAATAAAAAAAAGACGCATGGGCAGGTATTTTTAATTCTTACAAAATTACAAAAAATTAATATTTTTAAAAAAAAAAAATCATTTACAAAATGTATATTACCCACAAATATATAAAATAATACCTGTAAGTATACTTAAGTAATAGTTTTTGATATAGCCGAACATGATAATAATAATCAAACAACATCACAATACTTACATACTTATTTTTATTATATGGTACGCCTGTAGTTTATTTTTATTTTTTGTTATAACTCCAATTTTGGAGATAATTAAGTAAGTACTTCAATCTTTAATAATTTTTATTTTTCTTCTATTTATGTTTTTGAAAACATTTCAAGAATGGTGTGCTAGAGAAAGAAGTGGATGAATAGGTACTGAAATATATGTTGTACATTATGGCTTATAGATATTCACCACATCACTGAATATTATATTTATATATTGAAGTTATGATTAAAAGTTTAAAAATGAGTATAATAAGTCATGGAATATTCGTTAGTACGTGATAACATGTTTAAGTATTATAAGGGAATAACCAGCGGTATCCGTACTCTTTTTTAAGAGGAGTCACCTCCTCTGAAGTTTCACAACTTCATTCATATATTCACAAATATGTATTTTCCTAGTATGATATAAATAATAAAAAAATATGAAAAAAAAAGGTCATGACTGTCTCATTTCCCCCTTCCCCTCTTCCGTATAACAACCCTAGATTGAACATGGTCTTATTCAGTTTTTAATTTAATTTATTTATTTATTTATTCATATAAAATTTAATGAGCATTAACATGTATAGCACTAAAATATTTATATAAAAGAATAAACATTTTGAGGTATGAGGTACCCTTACAAAATAAATAACAGGAAGCGAAATAAAATAAGATAAAAAATAAAATAAAACGAACATCACAATCAATATCACATTAAATTAAATTAAATTCAGTTACATAAGTTTTTATAACTCTACATTCAAGTTATCTAAGTTTTTAATTAGGAAGGATACAACATTTGTATGGGTCATCAGAGTATTTCTACTACTTTTTTTCTAAGTCAAGCACTGATCATTATTTAACAGTTATAAATTCAACTTGCTGTCGAAATATACCTGTATATGAATCATTTAAATTATATAAAATTACATTTTTCATTTTTTAATAGAAACGATCAGGGGGGGACATCAAGATCAAGAGAGCATAAACGTTTTGTTGGCACCCACAGTTTATCTACCCTAGTTACGCCACTGTTTAGTCCTATTTTTCTCAAGTGACCTCTTAGATAAATATTACACTTTTTACTCATCTCAAAAATTGGCTGATTGACAACATTCTACGTTTTTAACAAATACATTTTTCCCCCTCCAATTTCACTGCGAATTTATGTTTACAACAATAGATTATCGTTTTTACATCATTGCGTCAAAAATCTTAAGCAATTCAAGAAATTATTTGTAGTACTTGTTATGATTGTTAACAAAAAATAAAATAGGTTTTAATAAATTGCTAAATAGGAATTATGTGAGATCTTGATTAGATCAACTTTATTACAATGGCTACTGGGATATGTATTTAATAAAGACACCCGAGCATGTGATAATCTGAAAGCTTTGATCAAATGCATTGCATTAATTTTGATCGATTTGGTTATTAATTTATCAGTTAAAATAAAATGTATTTTAAATATATAAATTAGTCTAATAGTTCCCCCGCGTGTACCTATATCAATTAGTGTTGAAAAAGTTAAATGAACGTAGAAAAATTTGTGATGATTTAAATTGTTAAAAATCGAATAAAAATATATTTGATTAAATTTCAGATTGTGCATTGTCAGCTAATTTTTAGGCAGAAATATGGTTTTTCTCAATAGTTCATAACTGAACCATTCGCATTTTGTGTTAAAAATAGTTGTAGTCCCTTAAAAAATGTAGTAAATTTTACTGTATATTTACATACTAGAATGACTGACATTGTTTATTGTATATTTTAGCATCTCATAACATTCAAAAGTATTCATACTATACACAACTTCAAATACAAAGTATATCTTCAAAGGCGGAACTAAGGGGAAGAAGACAGGGATTCATCCCCGTATAATTTTAATTTATAATTTTATAATTGGATTATAAAAAAAAAAAAAAGGTAATAGTATAATCACTCCAAAATAGCAAAATGTAAATACAATAATAATAAATCAAATAATGCTCGTAAAAAATGTAGTCATTGTATAAAACAAAAAAAAAAAAAAATTGTTATACCACATCGAATTGTTTCAAACCGAAACCCATTATTATTTAACTATCTATTAAATTTAATCTTTTAACTTATTTTTTAAGTATTTATTATAGTATATACAATCGCATTAAGTAAATTATTTAAAATTTTAATGATTTGAGGAAATACAAATTTTTAACTTTTCAACGTTTAATTGTATTAAAATATATAATATATTATATTATCTAGAAGCCAGATAATAACGTTAAATTAATTAAATCAAATTTATATTACAATTATTTAAGTTTCATTAATGTATGACTGAATTTTACATATTTTTTATAACATATTCTATTTTTTAATTAACAACTCTTTTCGTCGTTCTTTAGTAGTTTAAATAATTACTGGATTTTAAAAAAAAATTACTTTTTAAAGTAAAACACATTCTAATTAAAACTTACATCACGATTTATTACAAGCTCTGGCTTTTTAATTTTATACTGATTATTTAATCTATTGAAAATATAATAGACGAATTAAAATAATAATAATGCACTAATTTATAAAATAAAATTGCAACCAATTTACCTTAAGTAGTGAAACGATACGAATAAATTTCAACAAACCGGTTTTGATCATTAATAATTACTTTTTATAATTTTGTATACAATATAAAAAAAACAATACATAATTCATGCATAACAAACAACTAGTATAACGTGATTCATATTAATTTCAAAAAATAAAAACGTAAATAGCTCACAAACTCATTATGCGCATGGTATTATTTCCGGGGCGCTATTTTGAGCACAGCTAAATTGCAGGAATTTAAAATATTGAAAATATACATTACAGCCCATTGCACACAATATAGTAGGTAAGCCCGAATCGTGATAAAAGAGGTAACGTTGTTCATTACGAGATTGAGTTATGCTAACCGTGAACAACACTCGTAAAGCACAGAATTTATTTTGTATACTAACCTGGTGTATATATTACACTACACGGTGCACACATTATACTATAATATACTGTATATAGATAAGCGTTGGTTTCATTAAGGACATGGACGTTTAATTATTCATGAGTTAGATATAATAAAAGCTAACGATTTGTGCAAGATTACATTTTCGCCGTCAATAAAACGTAGGCGACGCAAAACCTGTTAAGGATTCGTGTTTGACGCAAGTGCCCGTACACAATATTTTAATATATTCCTTTGAAAATAAAAACCCCTTTAAACGGCCAAGTACATCAGGAACGATGAGAAACGTGTATTCATAACCGACAAAACGATACCATCAAAGTAACATCGCGCGTCACGATATTAGTATTTAGAGGAGTGTATCCAGTACACGGTATCAAGATGATATTAACATTATGTATTGCCATTACTATTTTTAACTATTTTTACTAACTGGGACTCAGTATTTTTCGTCACGGCAAGATTTTCACAAAAATCTACTTGAAATTGGACCGCTTACAACCGATAACGAATCAAAAGAAAGAAGTGTTTTACGATTCAAAGTGAACATAACAATAAAAAAAAAAAAAAGTACAAGGTCGTTGAAATTGATCGATATTAATATAACCCGTTGCTGCTGCGACGACGACATATCGGAAAAAAAGATTTAGTGAATGGAGACAGCAAATGACCGCGCAGTGACTGCGGGTGTTACCCCATTAATATTTGGTGAACCGTATTCTTAAAATAATACAATACGTACGTACCAGTAACTTTCGAGGTAAATTGAATTCCACTATGGTCATGTCCAGAATCGCATGTTAACGTTCCTTACTGTGGGATATTATAATATACAGCTATCTCGAGATAATTGATGGTAAAAAAAATACATTATTATCATAAGTTTTGTAACGAAAAAAAAAAATTTAATTTTAATTTAATTTGTCGATACAAGAAAATTAATAACGATAATTTCAAACATTTCCTCATTCGTACATTAAGTACCATTGAAAGCTATTGGATATGAATATTAAGCTATTACGTCTACCATCACATATATACTATACTAGTCTTGAGATGCATTCCGGCGATTTCAAAGGCAAATATAAATACAATGCCATGGTATTATTAAATACAGAGGTGTTAGATTTTGGTTAGTTAAATCGTACTATTAGATAAGTTTTTACACTAAGACAATTATCAGTTAAATAATATAAGGAACTCTATATCAAAAACACCTATACAATAAATTTGAAGAAAGTGTTAGATATTTATCATAGATTTAATATTTATTAGATAGGTTTATTTATTTACCATACCATAATTTGTTTTAAATTTCAAATAATTCTTAGAAAGTATATATTAGAATGAAAAACACATAGGATAGGAAATTGATAAATTAATTTATAAAACTAAAACAGACAAATGTGTGAATCAATAACCATGAAGAAATCAATCTTTTAAATATTTAAATCAAACAAATTTTAAAATATTTACTTTTTATTATATATTTTGAATTGTCAAATAATTTTTGAAAAAACTTAGAATAATGTTGATTATATAATTATATTACAGTACAGCAAAAATAATAGGAGCAATGATCAATACAACAATAAATCAATTATCTCAACTAAAAGTTACATTCTCATATAACACATAACATGAAATAAAAATTAATACTACACATTCAGGGTACAATTTTCCAACAATATTTTTAAAAAAATTTTCAATTAAGGAAGTAAATTATTTAATCAATAAAAGGAAATATAATCAATATACAATGTTTTTGTATTATAAAGGATAAGGTATGATGCATGATTACTTGCAAATACAATTTCATTGAAAATTAATACATATATATGATAGTTTATTTAAACCTAAATTTCAAATATTATCACAATAATATAATTTAAACAAAATTTAATTTAATTTTAAGAGCTTAAAAATAATATTATAATTTTCCACTAACCAAAAGTTAGTATATCATGCAACTTGTTGTCGTATTAATTTAAAGAACTAACTAAATAAGAAAATTTTTAACGCACATGCTCAAAAAAAAAAAAAAAAAAAACCACTGTTAATTAAAAAAATAAAACAATTTTTTGTATGGTATTGTATGTTAAAAAATTCATTTTTTATTTTTCTAATTTACACACCTCCAGTTACGATTTTTTCCAGCTGAAAGGTAGGAAAACCTGCACAATCCTTAGCAATATATATACCATATTGTGTGAGATCCTTGACGGCCGGTTCAACTATACGCATGTTATGCATGACATTTCTAGTGTCAACAGCATAATACCCTAAAATGAATCATTATATTTTAAGTCAAAAAGAATATTTATAGTTTTTAATGTTAAATTATTTGATACAATATACAGAAATGTATTGCTAGTTGAACTATAACAACTTTATACATATACTAATGGATTTCTTGTAAAACAATAAAATCAGTAAGGCTGTATGCCTATGTTATAACACTGTATGACAGTACTATGTTTTAAAAAAAAAATTATTTGAAAATAATTAAAATGCTTACCCAATGACATCTTGAATAATAAATCATACAGAGATTTTGGTGGCAATACTGAGCTGCGATTTAATGGCATCACAAAACAGCGTCTTCCATCTACATCGACAATACCAGTGACATTCTAAAATAAAATTAATTAGTATTAAAGTCCACTGTAAAATGATAGGTATAATTCTTATTTAAAACATACTGCGCTAAAATCGTGGATAAAACGTGCTGAGTTTGTAAGTGGTAAATTGGGAACAATCTTTTCATAGCTATCATCTTTAAGATCAATTTCAAAATCTTCTTTGAATTCAGAAATAATATCATCGTGATTCAAAATTTTATCCATATTTATAGCAAAATCCTATTTCAAAGACAAAAATTAATACAATAATAAAATATACACATGAGAATATTGCTAAAAAACAATTTTATCTTTAAAATACAAGTAGACAAAAATACATAGTAATAATAATAATTAATATAAAAATATATAAATAAAAAAAAATATATAAAATGATTAAATTCACTAATTATAAAAAAAAATTTTAGACAATAAGAATTTTTAATATTTGTCTTAAATCCATTTAGTTCTTAATTAAATACATACTTCAAGGTTTTTTAATTCCATTTCACTTAGTGTATTCATTTCATAGTCATTGTTCAGGTCTTGCATAGGAAGAGCCATGTTATCGTTTAAAGCAATAGTTCCTGTTCCATAGAAAGCATCATTCTATAACAGAAACATATATTTTTTGATAATTTATAAAGTATTTACTAAAGAAAACTCTGAAAATTTTTTGAAAAAAAAAAAACCATTTTTATGGTTAAAAATTTATATTAATGTAAAATTGTTTACGTATAAAAAAAGTATATGATTAATAATGTATGAATTTAATAGTAACTAAATTATTTTCTGCTATAGTTTAACATAGGGAAATAAAAATTATAATTTATTTCTTTACTGTTTCCAATAAAGACATATGTTTTTTTTATAATAATACTACATGTTTAATAACAGTCGACTGAAATAACTCCGATTACAGTTAACTGAAATCTGAAAGGGGAAAATAAAAATAAATGATTACCTAATAATGATTATTTATAAATTATTTAATATTATTATTATATTATTAAAATTTATTTTTATTTTTAATTTATAGTTTAATTTAGATATTAAAAACTATATAATACGTATTTATTAGTAGATTAATATTTATACTTAGTTATAAAATTAATTATTATGTTTTGATTATTTTGTTTAATTTTTTGTAAAATTAATTTTTTTGGCAATATATTTTTTTATATAAATGATGTATTGTAAATTATTGATTCAATTTTAAAATGATAAATGATTAATAATTTGTAATAAAAAATAATATAAAAATTAATCTATTAAAAAAAAAAAAACAGAAGACAAAAGCAACAACAATGAATAACAATTATTTTTTCATACAACAAACGTATGCAAAAGACCTTGATTATGCATCAAACATATAAAAAATATTTTTTATCAATTAGCTAATCTGAATTTAATTTTACAATAAACTAATCATCAAAAACCTTAAATTTATTCATTTTGAGAGTAAACAATTCTTACTAATGTTCTCCCCACTCACAAAAATCAACTCTCAAATATAAAATATTTGATGTCAGATACCTATAGCAAACAACTGTCGAACAACTGCATAAACATTAAGAAATTAATTATTTTATCTGTACATTTTTTTTATTGTACTACAGATATTATTTTGTTTTAATGTGCCAGAGTAAAATAATTTGATATTTGAAAATATATGAGAACAAAAAATTTTAATTTAACATTATTAATAAACCTTTGGATTTGATATTGTTTAAATTAGATTAGAAATTGTTATTGAAATGGATTAAATACATAAAAAACATTCAATGCAATTAAAAAAATGTGATTAGTTTTAGTATGAAAATCTATTTTTAAAACAAAAATTTTACAATTATAATAATTTTAACATTATTTATAGATGTTTCTTTTAAAATTAAATTAAATTAAATTTTTATTTAATAAATCCAATAGCAAATAAAACAGCAAATCAAAATATATCAAAATATTAAAATTACAGTTTATTGGCAGTAATGAGAAAAATTTAAACGTGGCAACAAAAAATTATATATACATACATACATATATATAACTTTTTATATTTTTACAGAATAAAAGATAATGAAACTAAAACTAACAATAGTCATACAGACAATGTCTAATGGTTCTCAATAGCTAAAACAAGAACAATACAAACATTCTAATTTAACAGTAGAAATACATATGAATTATTAAGTCTATTATAATTTTAAAAAACATACACTAAACAAATGTTAAACAAAACTATTTTATAATGACATACCTAATTATTTATTTATTTATTTTAATTTATCTAATTCTCTATTTTCTTTTGGTATAATTTAAGCAATACTACTCATATATATAAATAAAAGAGTTTTTAACATAAATGTTTTATATTTATGTATCTGCTTCTCCGATTAATACATAAAATTAATTTAGTTAAATAGGTAGGTTAAAAAAAAATGAAATAAATATGGAAATTTACTTTAATACTTTAATAATATCTTAAATTAAATTAAATAAAAATCTATACTAAATCTAGTCTTATCAAAAATAAAAGTTCAAATAAATAATGCAAGAGATTACATAAACCAACATTTAATTTTACCTGATTTAAAGTTTAGAAAAAGACTGTTTATGTTTTTTTATTAAGACTATCATAGACATTAATGAAGATACTAAAAGTTTAAATCTTCTGGTTTTAACAAGTTGTAAACAAAATGAACTAATTTACATATTTATTAATATGAATAATTATCCAAAAATAATAACAATGTAACTGAATTATTAAAAATGTTATTGTTTGGAAAACAAAACTACTAATTAATAAACCATAATAAAAAAATAAAAATTACTTCATCATTAAAGGCATTTCCAATAGTTTTATAAATATGTTCTCCATAAAGCATCATGAAAATGATAAACATTGACATAAGAAGAATATAAATTAATGCCCACATAGAATATACACGTTCATTAATGACTCTGAATACCAAAAATTTAGATCTGACTGGTCGATCATTTTCAGTGTTTCCAGCTTCCAAATCCTTTTCCTGCAAAATAATAAAAATAAATCATAATTCCTTACACTTAATAGAATTTAAATTATGCACTTAATACTAAATAAAAAAAAAAGTCCTTGGTTTATTTTAAATGCATTTAAATAATAAAGTAACTACAAACAACCACAGATTGATTATAATAACTAGTAATAATTACCCTGTTCTAATTAAAAAGATACAATAATACAGGGTAGATTAAAATAAAAAAATTAAAATAACTGTAAGTACTACATAAGTACCAAGTATTATTATTTGATAATTAAAATCATTTAACATATTAATAATATAAAAGCCTTAGACAATCACTTTATGTAATTATAATAGCAAGTATAGTTAATAATTAAAATTATACACATGAATAATTATTAATTTGCTTGTAGTCTAATCAATCCAAAGTTATTAAATATGATGGTTCAATAAGTCATGTTCAATATTTTTTTTTATCTACTTGTTACCTAAATAAAATATATTTAAGTCAATTTTAAATTCTAGTCAAACATACAAAATACTAAAATCTAAATTATTTTTTCTATCAATTAAGCCATTTTAAAAATATATTATTTGAAAAAGAATTAAGTACATATACAAACAGTTAAATTTTCTAAATCATTGTCAATCATTTCAATGTCATGAAGAAATATTGAATTCAAGTAAAAAAGTCATAAAACTAAATAATAGAAAACATAATTTAATTTCCTTTGACCTTCACTTAGGTTTGGTATTAATAACCATATTAAATATAACCACCATATTTTTTTTTATCGAATCATCAAAATATGAGGGCTCATAAATAATACTCAATAAAATTTAACATGAACATAATGCTATCGATATTGAATTATGGCTCTTTTTACTAACAGTTTTATTATGTTTGTTATGTCCCCTCACATATGGGTGTGTGTTACATACACATATGAGTTACTTTTGTTCAACAATAATATGTCAGCTACAAAAAACAACTGTAATATTTGACATAAATAATTAAAACATTTAAAAACCCATTTGACAACTCTGTGGATAAAGGATTGTAAATTGTCAAGTCACAAGTGATATGATAAAGAAAATATGTCCACTTTAACCTTTGGACATTATCATGATTCAGGCAATTTAATGTCTATGAACAATTTGTATTTTATCCATTTGTAGTTATTTTAAACATACATAGATTTAATGAAATTGTTTTTTTCACTTTTCAATTTCTTTATAAAAAGCTATAAAATCTAATTTATTTAATCAGTTAGTTCTATAATTACAATTTAATAAACTGATTTGTTTCTATTAAATGTATTTATTTAAAATCTTAAATACACTTTATAGTACTTTTAATGTGTAATTTAAGGTTTTTAAGAGTATTGACTTCACAGACCTAATTATTAATCTATTTTTTAATGTTAAATAATGACAAATATTGAAGTCAATTTCAAAACAAAATAACAAACTTTTAATCAAAACTTAATATCAAAAATGTACTGTATACCAAAAAGTTGATGATTTCATTTCAAATAATTTACATGTTATAGTGGATATTTATTTAGGAAAAAAATAATAGGTAATGTTTGGTAAAGGTACACATAAGCCATACCAACTCAGATCATAAATAATCCTAATCCTACACACTTATGTGCCTGTACATTATTTTACTAGTAATGTCTGGATAAAGGTTTATTATATCAGTACCTATGCATAGGAATTGAAAATAGTTTATTATCGAGTGACATAAACATAAACATTAATAAAACGAATTATACGAATAACAGAATATAAAAACGGGTTACTGATAAACAGCAGTTATAACCTCTGGATATAACTTAAAATTAGTTAATAGAAGAAAAAGTGCAATGAAAATGGTTATGCAATTAATGATTGTTCGAGTTTTTGATTCGCCGTTAATACCACGGAAATTACGCACGACAGGAAGTAATCGGTGACATTGAAACGAGACGACGTCAACGATAGTTTTAACAATAACATGACGTGGAACGATAACGTGTTACCGAAGTCCGATCAAGGACCATATGATTAATTCCCGATTGCTCGGGAACCTAAACTTTCAATATCATTATTTTCGTAGCCACGGTTGACGATTGGGTATGCGATATGAATTGATTTTGTCACGTACGCGCGTGCGATACGCATCTAGATACATCGGTAACGTGATGCCGTCCGACGACAGCGGACGCGATTGTCGTGATCAAAAACACACCATCCGCAAGGTAAGGATCGCGGGGGACACCTTTGTGACGTGACTTGACGACATGACGACGCCATAACACGGCACTAACGGCGCTCGTTGTTGTTGCTTGAGTCGGCGATTTACGTGCTGTTCGCGCACGTACGAGCCGGTTCTCGCGTCAGGAAACGAGCAAAAAAATAAACCAATAAACAACAGCAATGTCGAAAAATAAAACAATAACGACGTGAAATCGTTACGGTACTTCGTAACCGTACGTGTACGGGGAACGCACGGAATGGCGTACAATTGGTGTAACAATGGTGTAGACCGAATGTTGACACTAACCCGGGGCACGAAGGGGGGGGGAGGATGGTGGAAGGCGTAGAACACTAACAACGCAATTAACGCGAATGCGAGTTGCGCGTGTGTGTATCACAGGTGTATAATTTCAACGGCAGAGGGGAAAAAAAAAAAACAAAGAGCGGAATAGGCGCGTTTGACGGTCGTGCACGGACTTACCCGCGAGGAAGGGTCGATTTCGATGTTGGTCACCAAAGGTACGTTGTCGGCCTTCTTCTCCGACGATGGCATGGTAATGACAGTCATCTTGGCGACTAAATGGAAGGGCGATCGATAAGAAGAGCGTGCGAGGAAAAAAAAAAACGTTCCGTGCGATCGAACAACAGCAGCAAATGTTATACACCGTCTGACGGATAACGCACTACTGTCGTTCCGTTTTACTAATGTCGCGGCGGCACTCCGTTCCCTCGTTCCCACTCATTCGCTCGCGTCGCTGTTGTCGACGACGGAACTCGGTTTTGTTGTGCGCGTGTGCGTTACCCGTGGACCGCAGACGTTGACGGTGCGCGGTGGTGGCGGCGGCGGCGGCGGCGGCGATGCACCTGGTCGACGAGTGGTCTACGGGTGGGTAGCGGTACCGTCATTCTGGCGGCGCGGTGCAGCTCGGCGGGGGATCGGTCGTCGGCTAGTGGCATCGCGCGTGGTGGGTGGTCGGGCGGTGAGCGACGCCGCGCGCGAAGGGTCGACGATCGGCGAGTAGTCGACGGAGGACGTGCGAGGGAATATTATTATTATTACTGTATATTATTATTATTATTATTAGACATAACTATACCATAACAATTGTTATTATTATTATTATTTCTACGAACTGCGCAGTATTATGCGTGTGCAATACAATATGACGACCCGTGGTGGGCCGGTGTATACGGCGGTGCCGACGACGACACACAATACGCTTGTTGTTGCGACGTGACAACGTAAACGTCCGGCAAAATGGCTTTTAAAAACGTTTAAAACTCGCCCCTCGTATCGTTATTCGAATCGCAGCGTTGAATAGCGCCCGCGGCACAATGCACCAAAACGATGTTGCCGCCGCCTAAATTACCGCGTTTCAATTAACCGTCCGACTTAAGCTTTTCGAAACCCTCAGGCAAAATAAAATATGTAGCATTTTACGCTGATAATGATTAATTTAATAACGATTAATTTCTTCTTTTATTTTTATTTTTTAAATATTATATTTTGCTTATATTTGTGCTGTACGATAAAAGTTGTATTCCTCTAATAACGAAAACCATAGATAGTTGTTTATCCTGCCTAATCGTAAATATGACCCTGTATTCAATGTGGAACACAAGCTTGTTGATGAGTCATTGCGATGACAAGGCAAAGAGCAAATGCGTAATGCAAGCAAATGTTTTGCGACGTATAATTCCGCATTGGCCCGCGTGCCGAATCGTATGGTTAGGGGGTGGGGAGAAGATGGCTTGACGTTGTTACAGGGAGGCAGTGTACATGTCGGGCGGGGAACCGCAGTCGGAAAAGAGTAACGACGAAAAAAAAAAGAATCACAATATAACCGACGATGATGTCGGTTGTTCGACATGTTTCTTTTCACCGTCATTAGAATCCGGATTTCTATGCATTTACATATTTGTAATGAATGTATACAATTATGATGGGAGCAAGTAATGCGAACGATTCCTGTAACAGATAATACATAAGAAAAAGTTTATTTTGCATGTAAACACATATTTTAAGGACGACTGCATATTTAAGCATATTTTGTTCATGAAAGTTGATGAGACCAATTATTTTATTTTTTATATAGTAGATACTTGATTATGGTTTATCAAATATTCAAGGTGATAAAAATTCTACTATAAAATCTAGAATTCTAAATTTTTATCACAAAAATAAAATCATATTACTGAAAAAAAAGCATATCAAGCGCATAGAATTTGTAATGCCTAGATGCATACTATTTTAAGCTTTTTAAGTTACAATGTTGTTAAGTGTATACAAATCCGGACCCTAATCATCGTCATTTCTTTCCGTCCCCTCTTCACCGTTGCACTGTTGTGCGCGTACGGAACTTTCGCGAGCGCTTTAAACTCGCTTTAACTCGCTGCTC
Source organism: Sipha maydis (assembly GCA_034509805.1). Taxonomy (NCBI): domain Eukaryota; kingdom Metazoa; phylum Arthropoda; class Insecta; order Hemiptera; family Aphididae; genus Sipha; species Sipha maydis. The sequence goes on along the minus strand of JASXSY010002384.1, from coordinate 56,420 downwards.
ACGGCGTCGCGCGAACGCGACACTGACATGCGCGTGATCCATAATGAGTTATGACGACGACGCGACGTCCGCTTGCCATGCGGGTTAGACAACGTCCATCGCACGCGTGGCACATGAACATCGTTGTGTACCACCGCCCCTCGTCACCCTTGCCCCGTATCGTCGGTTGACTCAGCGACGACTTGCGACGACCGGATCGGCAAGTAATAATGCAATTACTGCACGCGCGTTACTCATTTACACCGCTATAGAACCGCGCCTGTTGATGTTCGTTCGGTTCGTTATGTAACGTTTTAGACGGCGGTTATCGATCTTTTTGAGGTTACGACCCCCTATAATGTCACCAAGGTTTTAAGCGTTTTAAGGTTTTATCATGATAACATTAAAAAGCAATGATAAATCAGTATAATTCATATAACGTTTTTTTTTTTTTTATTGGCAATCCTAAACTTTTAACAATTGTAGTTCTCAGCAATGATTGTCATGATGACACTTACAAAAACACTTAACTAATTATTTTATATATATGGGCGACTCCCAATTTGAAAATCGCTGTTTGAAGGTCCTTTCACACATATCCGATCCGGGTCCGTTCCGAGTCCCATCCATCAGGGTATCCGAGCGCTCAGAAATATGAAATTATCATTAGGTATTAAATGTATGTACTCGCATACATCCGATCCTAGTCCGTTCTGAGCCTTCAGAGCTTTCTCCGATCAAAAAAATATTATTTGTGACCATAGGCGTATCTAACGGGGGGCTTGGGGGGGGCTTGGCCCCCACAGAATTATTTGTATTATTTTTGCTTATTTCGTCGAGTTAAATATAAATTATTGTGCTTATTATATTGAACTTGTGACGAATGATAATACTAAAATGATCACTCTTGTAATTATTTATCGGCGATAATACATAATATTTTGTATGTTTATTGTTATCAAGAGTTATAAAATGATATCATTTAAATCATGCAATTTCTATTGATCACTTTTTCAATCTGGACTATGAAAAAAGTTTATTTTTTATTCAACAATATAAGGTATGTTAAATGTAAATAAATAAATCAACTTAAGTGAAAACTTATAAAACTAATGTAACCAATAACTGAAGCATGAAAGTACTAACTAACTGTCTTATTACTTAAAGTTGTATTCATAATGTGTTCTAATTAATATAGGATTTACTGAAAGTTGATTTGAATTCACTTCAAGCTGAAATAATGGTTGCCAAAAACTGTATTCAAAACTATAATAATAAACCTGAACCGGGACCTGAACAAAAAAAATCAAATAAATTTATTCAAAAAAAATATAACAATTTCAACTTTTCCTAATGTATATAAACTTTTAAATTTAGCTCTGACCTTACCAATTTCTTCAGAATCATGTGAGAGGTCATTTTCAACAATGAGACGTATCAATACATATGTATGGTCAACTATGACTCAAGACCGTTTTTCCTCACTGGCAATACTAAATATTGAAAGAGATATTCCAAATAATATTGATTCTAATGATATATTAAATATCTATTCAAAAACTAATAGACGCTTGGAATTATAGTTGAAAACAAATAAATGTATTTTCATTTAGTTTAGTGTTTTTTATTATTAAGTATCTATTATTATTTTTGCAGCCCCCCCCCTCCTAATATATTTGATCACCTTACGCCTATGTTTGTGACCGATTTTCTGTCCGATATCGGACAAGTTCGGACACGGAATGGTGCCGAATCGGACATGTATGAACAGGCGTCCAATTTTATTTTGACGTATTTTTATATCATATTATATCTTATTATATTGCATTATTATATATTTTTATATCATATTATATATTATATAATATGATATAAAAATACGTCAAAATAAAATTGGACGCCTGTTCATACATATATTATATTCACAACGCATGTTCATCATTAGTTTATTATATATTATCATCAGTTAACAATACGCAATTGACAAATACACACATAATTTTCATTTTTCTTATATTAAATTATTTTCATTCCAATTATGGTCAGCGAAAAGTTAATAGAGCTCGTCAAAATACATACCGGGCGCTATGATTTAAGTATTTCAAGGTATAATAACAGTACTTGGAAAGAGAAGGTATGGAAAGAAATAGCATTATACATAAACTTGGAATTTTTAAATTTGAAACACAATACGTCCGTTTCCTAATACTCAAGTGTACGTACTAAATGTTAAATTAAATAACCGTAAATTATAAAATGTATAAACAATATAAATAAATCAGATCGGATCGGACATAATATGTGAATACAACACTGGGAACATTAAAAATCGGATCGGACTCGGAACGAACCCGAATCAAATGTGTGTGAAAGGACTTTTATTGTTTTCCAGTGCATATGTTAAAACACGTCCGATCCGAGCTTTTCGCGCTCTATCCGACCTAAAAAATATTGTCAGTAACCGATTTTCATCCGATTTTTTGTCCGAGATCGATCGGTTTTTGACGGAATAATGCTGGATCGGACATGTATGCCCACGTATCGACTAGTGAGTTCATCACATTACCAAACCTATTGACCTACGTTTTCAACAAGTCTATTGTATATTGTGAATTCACCTACGGTTTGCCTTTTTTCCAAATATCATGGATCTACACAGTTCTTTTTCGTTTTTTTATTGTTTTACAATTATTTTCTTATTCTTCATCAAGCAAAAGTGCTATTACAATTAATTCTTCATCGCTAAATCCAGTCATGATAAAAATTCGAATGCAAATATACTTAGATCAACATCTGTTTCATTCGAAAACAACACATGAACTATTTGAAAATAGGTAAAATGAGGTAAACGGATAGTTTGTACAATCTATTATTTGAGTTGCATACGACACTTTGTACAGTGAAAATAAATTTATAGAAATTAATCACGGACACTTTGTACGGTGATAATAATTTGGTAAATATATTTTAAAATACGAGATAAAATTAAATCGCTCAAAACTTTAGATTGCGAATCATGATCGCAATCAGTATGAGACATATTGTGTTTCGTGTCACAGTATTACAAGTATTACATATTAACCTATTCGTTTTAAAATAACATATATTAACGGAAAAATGGTACACCTAGATTCCCTCTTCAAATTTGGAATGTCAGACACCAAACCATTAACAATTCACATAGGACAAATAATTATAGCGAAGGGCGGAACAGTTCATTCAATAAATTGGTTGGATCGGCTAATCCAAGTTTTTGGAGTGTTTTGCGATCTTTGCAATTGGACGAATGTGCAAGTCATTTGAATAAAAACATAAGAAAAAAAAACCGAATTACATAAAATAGAATTCACGAAGCCTGTGTACAGCATGAAAATAAAATAATAACAAATATACAATTACTAGAAATAATTTGCCATACTTTTAATTTTTAAATGTATATATTATGATTTATGACTTATAATTGATAGTGAATGTTTTAAAAATTCATGAAGCCTATACATAACACAAATTGACGAATTATTATAACTTTTATTATTATTTTATTATTTATATATGTTTACCTGTGTTTTGTAATAACAAATTATGTTTAACATATTTTCATGTCTAAACATTTTTTTTACCTGAAATAGTACAAACTGTCCGCCATGTACATTTTATTACTTTCTGAAATCTTACAAACTGTCCGTCATATACATTTAATTACTTTCAGAAATAGTACAAACTGTCTGCGGTTTTCATTTTTTGTTGGTGACCGTACAAAGTGTCCTACAACCGTAAAATGACGGACTCGACTCGGAACGCTAAAATTCGTCCTCTGAAATTAATCGGAATGCTAAAAATTAGATTGGATGAATGTGAAAGGACCTTAAGTGTGAATTATCAAGTATAAAATCAATGAGATAATATTTTTCTACAACTCGGACGGTTTCCGACCCGGACCTGACCCGGACCAGTGGTAATCGACCTTTAGGAAACGGATCATAAAGACCGTCATACGTTTTAGCGTGTTTAAAAACGAAATGTGTATCAAAAAACGGCATAATTCATAAAATTATACGTTTAAACAATAATTGCTATGAGTCGATTTGTCGCGCTGCAGGTACAGCTAGTTGTTGCGTGCATCAATGCGATACACCGTCGTACAATTCGTCGCACCGATTTGTCCAACTGCAGACGTTACGGAGAAAACAGCAAGACAAATGCGGTTTGCTTTTTTTCGAGCTACGTGTCTACCTGAATATGTTTACACAGTTATTTATACAAATTACGCGGTTAATCTTCTACATTACGGCGTAGAATTTAATCTACCGACAGTTTATGTTAAAATAATGTTTTTTTTTTTTTTTTTTTTAAACAGCATAATCAAATTAATGAAAAAAAAAACGTAATTGTTAAGTAACTTTTCTACGTCCTAATTGAATGATTTTTGAAGCACGTGTACAATGTTATTATACAGTATACACTTATAACCAACAGTAAGTATATTATATCTTATATATAAATGCACGCACATTGTACTGTACCTGAATAAAATAAAATAATCGGATGAAAATAAAAACGTAAAGATTTTGGTTAGATACGACCGCGTACTCAAGGTGGGTGGTCTACCGGGGCGGGCAGGTGTCTTTAAATTCTAGAACACGATAACTCATCCCATTAGTACAGGTTTACTACATACAATACACAATGACCATTGATTTCAAAAGAGTTTCGAGGTACTTTGGATGTGATATACAAAGAATACAATCCACCCTAAACCTAAAATTATATATTTGGTCACAGTAAATAAAATATAAATGTATATTTCACAAATGTAATAAAATCGCGTCGCATTCAATACACTGTATATACAACTATAGAATTAAACTGCGAAATAAAAATATAAAAACGGAGCCAAGAAATGTTTGTACATGGTATTTATAAAAATAAAAATATATTGATTGGGTATTCGAAATTAAAATTAGCAATTTAATCTTTTGTATCTAATTTATAATATATAACAAAGGTAATTTTATTGTAAAATAATTAAATTTTAAATCTAAAAATACAAATTATGATACATGTAATATTTTTTATTAGTACGCATTTACTGAAAATGTAATTTTTAATTAAATATTTTTATCACAAATTCGTACCTATAATTAGTCCGTAGGTGATTAAAACTAAAATTTAATGTAAATTGTAGGTATATTTTTTTTACAATTTTGTTTAATTTATTTGTACAATATTTTCATGCCTTTAAATGTTGAATACGAATTTAATAAAATTTAAAGAGATAAAACTTAATTAATATTTTAAATTCTAAATAAAACAAATAATATATTAATTACTTATATGATTTTACGTATAACACAATTTCGACTAGATGAATTATAATAATTATCGACTTGTTTTTTTTTTTTGTTTTTCATAGTATATTTTGTCTTATTTTTGGAAGGTATTTTATAAACTTATCATACAGAATCCAATTAATTAAGAAAAACTAATGAAAAATAACAACAACAAAAAACCGGTTAAATGTATCGAATAATGCAGCTTTTCAAAACAATCAAATATTTTTTTCATTATAACTCAAAAAATAATAAATGTAACGACTAAAAGTTTTCACTAAATGCTATTTTAACCATTTCTTAGAAATTGTAAAAAGATTTTGATTTAGTGGTGTCATTTATTGATCTTTAAAATGTTTATATTTTCTTGACTCTTTTTATACAAAATATCTATAAAATTTGCTTCGACAAAAAATGTTAACAATTTAATACATTGATTATTTTGTGATTTGTTTACTTGCGTATAAAAAAATGTTCTATCATATTTTTATAAATCAATGTTTTTTTTATAAGACTTTGAATTTTGAATGTTAACAAAGCTCCACCAAAATAACTAAAATCTGTATAATTTTTATAGTTAAAAATATATAAAACTTTCAGTTTTAATATTTAAGGCTCAAAATCTAAATCTAATATCCTTCACAAGTATTTTTGTAATTAACAAAAAGATGCAGCATTTTATTTAAGCAATACATACTAGAATATCCAATTCTGATGAAATTGGATACATCACAGAAATTCGTTGAACTATTTATACAATATTTTTACAAATTTAGATGAAGTTTAATTTAGTTAATCTGTTGTCTAAAAATATGAATTTAAGTAATTTTAAATATAAACTCAGTACTATAATATAATATTATTATAAGAATTTTAACTAATATAATTAATTTTATTAAAGAACTTTTTTTTTTTTTTACAAAAATAATTAAATCTAAATTTAAAGGTTATTATACTCATATGCGATTTAATTAAACCTAACTTAACCAGCTAGATTACGAAATTATTAGTACCTTTACTAGTAAAGTAATTTTATCTAACCTCCTAAGCTTAAAATTGTTTTTGAAAACAAATGACGTTAATTATTGATGAACATTATCGATGTTGACTATTGAGGTACATTGACTTCAAAATGACAATTAAAATGAATAAATAAATATATATTCTCTGTTGAGCACGATTGTTAACTTGCATTTTAACAGTATTAATAATTTGTAAGAGAAATATGTATTTTACTGTATTCTTATTATTTTATTTTGTTTATATTCTAATAAATCTATGTACTTCTATTATACCATTAATTTACATTGTTTATTTTAACCAATAACTGTACTATTGGGCTTTTGCTCATTCTATTAATTTGAATAAATTATTATCATTATCATTATTATAACGAATTTTTGTATCAGTTATATTATGTAATGTTTAAAACGCACTCGTATATGTAATGTTTACAATTTATGCTTTAGTTATTTTATAGATTTCCACTTCTCATACCGTTAATGTTTTGAATTATACAATATTATTATTTTACTGGCCAACATAATAGTATTGTTCAATTATTCAAACTACAGTGGAGTGAATCAAATTTTGATTATCGATAGAGGAAGAGGTGTTCAATTATTGAAGTAATTGTTTTAAAATAAATGGTTAATGAATTTTATTATCTTGATTGTAGTAACCGTAATATCAATGTATAAAATAAAAGTAATATATTTTATTTATTTTATTCCTACCTATGCCATGTTAACATGTATTATAGGAGTATAAAAATTATATTCTCGTTCACAGTTTACAGTATGGTTTGAAAATAAAATGTATAAATACAATTAATATCTGATAGAATTACTTGATCACATAGGATTAAGTGCGGGTGGATGAAATGGAGAGAAGCATCGGGCGTGTTATGCGATAAGAGAATTCCAATTAGGCTGAAAGGTAAATTTTATAAAAGTGTAGTGAGACCAACTATGCTGTATGGTTCAGAGTGTTGGGCGGTTAACAGGAGAATAGAACAAAGTATGAGTGTCGCGGAAATGAGAATGCTTAGATGGTTGAGTGGAGTGACAAGAGAAGATAGAATAAGGAATGAATACGTGAGAGGTAGTGTTGATGTAGCGCCAATTGTGGACAAGATGAGAGAAAATAGGCTGAGATGGTTTGGGCATGTGATGAGGCGAGAGGAAACGAATGCAGTAAGAGTGGTTATGAAGATGGACGTTGAAGGGAAAAGAGGAAGAGGAAGACCAAAAAAGAGATGGTTGGAGACTTTGGAGAATGACATGAGGGCTGTCGGTGTGTGCAGAGGAGATGTGATTGACCGAGTAAAGTGGAGGTGTAGGACAAGGGTGGCCGACCCCAAATAGTTGGGAGGAAGGCGAAGTAGAAGAAGAAGAAGAAGAAGAATTACTTGATCACTTGGAACTGATCAGAATTTTTAAAACGTACTTTCAATAAGAAATTTAAAATAAAAATATGAAGATGTAAGAAAAACAAGATAATTATGCTATTATAAATCTCACAATAGCTCACTATACATGATAATAAATAATACCTACATATATGTATATGAAACATGATTAACAGAGTACCTAAAAATAATAATTATTTTTTATATTTTAATTTCATATTTTATCTATACTAATATTATAAATCTGGAGAGTTTGTTTGTTTGTTTGAACGCGCTAATCTCAAGAACTACTGGTTCGAATTGAAAAATTATTTTTGTGTTGGATAGTCCACTTTTCGAGGAAGGCTTTAAGATATGTTTCATTACGCTACGACTAATAGGAACGAAGCATCAATGAAAAATGTTGCAAAAGTAGGGAATATTATTTATATTTGAAGGCTTCCGTTGCGTGCGCTGCGTAAACGGTTCAAATTACCCCAAAAATATGTATGAAAGAATTATTCCTCTTTAAATGATTTTAAAAAAAATTTCGCGACAGTATATATCTATCTTTTAAGATTGACTCACTATAACCTTTTTAATGGTAATCAAATTAAGTCGAAATGAATGCATTATTGCCAATTATTTGCCAAGTAGTTTTATCAACATAATACTAATCCTTATCCAAATAAGTGTATATAATAGAAATATAAATAATTTAAACACGCATACGAATTACGAATGAATGTATCGTTACTGGTCAGTGGGCAACGTCGTGTAATTCATTACATAAAATAAAACATAATATTATAGTTCGCACTTTTAATGGGCAACGAAGTGCACGGGATCAGCTAGTAAGAAATAAAATTAAAACTATATAATATATAGTTTTAATTTTATTTCTTACTCGTATAATAGGTAGTTAATATATTATATTAACTAGCTATTATACGAAATAACTAATAAAAATAAAATCAATCATTTTTTCCCATGAATATAATGTAAATTTCATCTGACATTCGCTGGTAATTTATAAATTATCTTTTAATAACGTTATAAATGTTCAGACTAATACTCGTTTCTATATCTCACCGACCCCTATAGTTTGCTCTTTTCTAATTTAAATTTTTCCAATCGTTGTATAATATTCAAATATTCTTTTAAAAAGTCTAGAAAATTTCGACGATATGCTTTTATAACTTAGAATTTTACCTCGAAATCATAATTACTCGTGTGTAAATGAACTGGACACCTATCTTTAAGTTGACATCGCCAGAATCGTATAGTACCGTCAACATTAACTTTTCCCAAAACATACGAGTACATGAACCATCGTTTGATAAAATATCTCTATCTTTATTTGTATAGATTATTTATTAAATTCTATACATTTTAAATAAATCAATCAATCAGGGGCAGACCTAAGGGGGGGGTTTGGGATGTCAGCTGACCCATAGTTTTTTTGTCGGTAAAATGTGGCCCCTCAAAATGACAAACTATAAAATAATATGTACAATACTACAATAATCAAAATAGAAATAATATTAAATAATAATATGAGTGTTATAAGTAATTTATAAAATGTACACAGGCTCAAGAATATTTCTATGAAAATATAATTATAAATGTATAAATATATTATGAATATTATGAACTAGGTATGATGTATAGAAATATGTGAATACTGGGTATCGAAGTATAAATAGCGCGTAGGTACGAAATCGTACGGCCAACGTGTATCAACAATTAATATTATATACCTAAATCGAAAAACTTGCATACCGTACGCTCAGCTGCCTTTACAAAACATATACACCGATAGTTAATATTATTGTTTATATAAATATATTTATCAAATAAATAAAACCCTAACCCTATAACTCTTTTACTATTCTTTGTATTTTCTAAAATCACGTCTACCGCAAGATCTCCTTCTTTCTGATTCAGACTCAAGTAAAAACGAATATGAATAACTAACCAACTAAATAAATAAAACTGTAATGTTATGTAACTTGTAAATTTAGCAAACTTGTAATAGCATGTAATTATGCTGATACATTTTAATTATAATAAATTAAAAAAAATTCTTTGTATGATACTATTTTGTCTACGAGCGTCTGTTCACTCTGTTCGCTATCGTCGTACTGTGTTGTGTACTTGTGTTTTTATCAAATATTATCTAATGATGGAAGTCCCTAATAAAAAAAATTAGATTATCTGGTGGAGCAAGGCGATCAATAATAAAAAAAGAAAAGGAAGTTAAAGGCAATAAAAGTATTCTGTCATTCCTAAACTCAAATATCAATATTTGGAATATAGTTGTAGTGAAAAGGAAGATAATAGAAAAATAGAATTATTTAATTATTGATATAAATTTAAAATAATTAAAATAAAAGTACATTAGAATATTAGATACTTACTTATTAAAAAAATAAAAAAAATATTATAAATATATATTTTCACATTTTATTTCTATCTATGTGATTTTCTGTTTATAAATAATAAATATCAAGCTATTAATTTTAAATACTTAGTCTAAAGTATAATTAAATTTTTGTCCTAAAATTTTCATAAAGATATCTAAGTAAGTACCTAGTTAAAATGTATATAAAATGTAAATATTACTTTTTTTTATAGACCTTGCATTATAATTAGATGAGAATATGAGGTACTTTAAACTTACCTACGGAACTAATAAAAATATATTCAACTTACGGAACAAGTGCATTTTATCATGCCCCTCGCAAATTGAAATTTTTTTATCTCAAAATATGTGTTTTTCAATGCTGATTTTGAAACCGTTTGATTTTTTTTGCAGAAACCATTAATTTGGGAGTTATAGCATTTTTAAATTTACATTTTTAAAGTAATTACTTTGCTAAATGAATTTCAATTTTAAAGCAACAAATAAAAAAACCCATTAAATTAGAATTAATTAATAATACTAGAGTTTGTAAATACGTTTAAATTTTATTAAAAAATTAGTTATGACTTATGATTTATCACTTCTAAATATATTAATTTTTGTATTATAAATAAAGTAAATCGCGATCGTCACGAGCGATTTTGTAATGTACAATTGATTGAACCCTCTACACAGTGGCCTCTCGTAAGTGAGGCAGACCCACAGTACTTAAGTCCTGGGTTTGTCATTGAAATCAATGTACGTAAACAATTTAATTTTAAAAAAAGATTGAAACTCCTAGGTCATGAGAAATATATGAATGGATGACCCGTACGGTCTGCTCTGTTAGACTGTTTCAAAAACATTTAAGGATTCCTTAGTTTTTATTATTTAATCCTTTATGTTAAGGTTCAATAGATTACAGTTTAAAAAATTTCAACTTAACTAGCTTCTTCTCACTACAAGTATAAAAATTAATTAATTAATCTTAATATTTTTATAAATATAAGCCTTCGTTTAGTACAATTAAAATTGTGTTTTTACTTAATATTAAAATAATAAATTCAAAATAAAAAGTTATTACAATTAGGAGTGAAAGTAAACGATTTATATTTTTGCTTAAAGAATACATCTTATCAACAAAGTGATTTCGAATAAAGAATCCATCATAAGGTGTATACAAAGTTAATAAAATTGTGACTGAATATGAAAAAATAAAATCGCAACAGAATATAAAAAAAATAAAGGAAGAAATACATTGAAAAAAAGAACCGGATGGGCCTCGCTCTGCTGTACAGTTGGGGGTGAAGTGCACCTCGTTTATAGGATAGGTCATTATTACGATGGATTTGTTAGATTTGAATGCAATGATAAATATCATTGTATACGAATAACGATTCTGAACGGAGTTAATATGTTTGTCTAGGATATAATACATTGTTATTTATAAATATTGTAAAAAGCATTTTTTATTTTGAAACGATAAATATATTTTTCAATTAGGATGGGTTGGCAGTTGCATACAGGGACATAGTTTGTCAGTCTAGAATATTATACAATATATTATATTTTAAATGTAATTTTATGTCAATATTCGCTGTTCAAACGCTTATAAAAAAAAATTGTGCCTATGGATTTTAATCATTTTTGAATGACAATAAGAACTACTTATGCTGAATCTTTTATTAAATTTTCAAGTATTATGTACGAGCCAAATTTTTTTTATCACCGATTAATCGAAAAATCGAATATTTGAAATGCCTATAAGTGACTTAAAAATCAATATAATATTTTGAAAAAAATATGACATAAAGAAAATGCCAATCTTAACAGCTGGTAAAAATTTAAAAAATCTGCGACTTATACTTTTTGAATTATAACAAATATTTAAAATCGTTTGAGAATAAATCGCTATTTTATGCAATTTCGTAAATATTTAAATTTCAAACAGTCATAAAATTTTTTCCACTAAGTCCGGTACAAATTTTTTTAAAGATTTTTGAAGAGTAGCTTGTAGATAACCTAGTGTTAAAAGATTGAACCTTAAGTATGAACAGAAAAAATTTTATGAATTTTTATCTACAAAATAACTTGCAAATTATCGTGATTTTACACATTTTATACAAATTTGAGCATTAAGGGCTTATGAAAAAAATTTGAGTAAACCGATCACCGATGTTTTTAAGTTACGATAAGTTTAACTTATTATAAACCTTGTATTAAATTTTCAAGAGTTTTCGGTCTGCCAATTAAATTTTATAGATGCTTAAAAACAAAAATTTTACAAAAATCAAAAATTTAAATTGTCTATAAATAAGTCAAAATATGTCAAAAACCTTTAAAAACTTAACCATGTGTAGAAAACGTCAATATAAAGATTTGGTGAAAATGTCAAGTTGTTGCGATTTTTGGTTTTTTAGTTAGAGCATTTTAAAAAAAATGGTATTTGTAAAAACGTGATTTTGCGTAAAATTTTCCGTTTTTTCGTAATTTTTTTATTGTTTTTTCAATTTTTTTAAAAAGAATTGAAAAAGTGGGATTTTTGACTCACCAAAGTACCATCTACATTCACTTTCCTTTCAGAAAAGTTGCTGTTTAAACAAATCAAAGCATTTTTACTGCCAAAAAAGGTGTCGTTATACACAAAAAAATATATAAAATATTGACGTTTTCTATACATGGTTAAGATTTCAAATTATTTTGACATATTTTGACTTATTTATAGACAATTTAAATTTTCGATTTTTGTAAAATTTTTGTTTTTAAACATCTATAAAATTTAATTAGCAGACCGAAAACTCTTGAAAATTTAATACAAGGTTTATAATAAGTTAAAATTATCGTAGCTAAAAAATATCGGTGATCGGTTAACTCAATTTTTTTTTATAAGCCTTTAAAGCTCAAATTTGTATAAAATGTGTAAAAATCACGATAATTTGCAAGTTATTTCGTAGATAAAAATTCATAAAATTTTTTCTGTTCATACCTAAGGTTCAAAATTTTCACACTAGATTATCTATAAGCTACTCTTCAAAAATCTTTAAAAAAATTTGTACCGGAATTAGTGGAAAAAATTTTATGACTGTTTGAAATTTAAATATTTAAGAAATTGCATAAATGAATATTGACATAAAATGACATGTAAAATATAATATAATGTATAATATTCTAGACCGACAAACTATGTCGCTGTATGCAACTGCCAACCCATCCTAATTAAAAAATATATTTATCGTTTCAAAATAAAATATACTTATTACAATATTTATAAATAACAATGTATTATATCATAGACAAACATATCATCTCCGTTCAGAATCGTTTTTCGTATACAATGATATCTATCATTGCATTCAAATTTAACAAATCCATTGTAATAATGACCTATCCTATAAACGAGGTGCACTCCACCCCCAACTGTACAGCAGAGCGAGGACCATCCGGTTCTTTTTTTTGTTGTTGTAGGTGGTAGGTCCAACGATATAAATTATTGTGTTTTGTAACTATCATTAGTTTCATTAGTTAATTAAATTTGCTATGTCACTGTATATTCCTACTCTTAAAGCGGTAGCATCTACGTGGACACGGTTTTTAGATAGCATAGTCCTCATTTGCATTTAACTTGACATTAACAAATTTTCAACAGTACAAAGTTATTAAAATGTTTGTATAAAATTAATACATAAAATTAATTTTTAAATAATATAAATAAGTTATTAAAATGTTATTTATATTATTTAAAAATTAATTTTATGTTAAATATAAAGGATTACAAAGACGTATAATGTCTCTATACGAATTAACTTAAACACTACCAATTTTTATAACAGGACGGTATATCTGAATATTCTAAAATCAACAGTTATATATTATGATTTCATGAAAAAATGTAAACAAATGCAATATTTACAAATAACTGAGTGTTATCAAATAAGTTTCTCTTTTGTCCTTAAGTTTAATCAATAGTCAATCGAACAAGGTGCGCGTAATATGTATAAACAACAATAAATTGAACAATAAAACTACTAAACCCTTTATCGTTTAAACTACATATATACTTTATATTCATAGTATATTTATTTGTAGATATAATTACACACCTATTCAATTTTAAATAAATAATTATTCTGTCTGTTGTTAGAATATCTGTTTAATTTAAACGATCACGTACATTTTACGGAAAAGATAATTTACGATAAATCATGTTACATGCAAGCACGTATAAATGAGGTATATTACTATATTTAATTAATGTTTACAGATATATTTATTGTTCTATAGTACCAATCTACAGGCAATATATATGTATTACCATTGATTATAAATACTAGTATTTATAATCAATGGTATTACTTAAGCAAATAAACTATTTCGTCATTTGTGAATTTACGCTAATTAAAATTTTTTTGAAAATTATTAATAATAATTTTAATTTAAAAAAACAAATTGCATTAAAATAACGTTGAGTATTTAGCACATTAATAATTGTTCTATTTATTATTACATTCCAATATCAATTATTATTTATTATATCATATATTATATTGCCTACTCAATAGTTCAATTGATAATGAATACAATGTTTTTTTTCTTTGTACACAAGATTCATTCGACATTGACTAGCATTTTATGATAATTGTACACAAATAGGTTAGACAGTTCACAAAATAATACCCTAATTATATTCTTATCTAGTGCTACTTTAATAGCAACGTTACAGTTAAAACTGTGCAGTATTTGTAAATCACAGATTTCGGTTATTATTCAGATTGAAGTGTAAAATAGTTTAAAATCTACATCAATATACCATAGGAAAATTGTATAATCAGTAGTTATTTCTTTGTACTTGAAAATAAAATCATTTAATATTTTATTCCACCATGCAAAAATGGTATCGTTGGACACGCAATCTTAGTGTGCATGATTCAACCCTGATAAGCGTGCTTTTGAATTTACATTTTAAAGTTCCTTAAAAGAGAAGAATAAACATTTTATGTTAATACATTTTGTTATGATAAAATTGTACGATAATTGTAAAACATTCACTTAAGCCACGTTCCGAAGAAATAATTATCATATTAAGTATTATAATGCAATTAATATTACTTAAAATGACATTACACTTAACGATGTTACCTATATTGGCTGTATGTTGATTAAAATTTCCATAAATAGTTGAGAGAATCCAACAACTTTTTAAACGTCACAAAACTAGACAATAAAATACAATTGTATCCAGTGACCTCTATTAAGTATAAAGAATATCCCAACTGCATTCTCTGATAGGAACACCAAAACCTCTCCAATATCATAGAGGGAATTGTCTTATTTTAGATATAACGAGTAATTTATAAAATTTTGTCTACCGTAGGTGATTAATTGTTGTGCCTACCATACGAATTACATCGATTATATATACAATGTGATTGACGTACCATCTTAAAGCAGACTTAATGAGAACTGAGAACAATGATAATTTAGGTTTAACAATTAACTGTTCTTTTGTCAACAATTAAATATCAACCGTTCTACGTATAAACAAATATTGATTAAAATGTGTAATACATTTAATTAATAGCTATAAAATAGTACTTTTGCAATCAAATACATATGATATTAAGTTTGTCAAAAATAATCATAAAAATTAATAATTAAATATTATCAAATGTATAAATAATTTATTGTAGTAAATAATAGTAGTATATCACATAATGAAAAAAGAGAGGAGTTAAAGTATTATTGAAACGGAGACCACAAGGAAAAAGACCTAGAGGAAGATCTAGAAAAATATGGATTGATGTAGTGGAAGAAGATCTAAAAATCATTCAATAGAAGATTAGAGAGAGGCAGTTCAAGAAAGAGATAGGTGATGAAGTGTAGTAATGGCGGTAAAAACTCTTAGAGAGTAGATATGCTAAAAGAAGAAAAATAAGTAAATAATACACCAACTTCTATTTTTATGACTTATATTTTATAACTATTTATATAATTGATTTATTTATGTAATTTGTTGGGTGTAAATCCTTAACATACTATTAAAAACATTGTGTGCAGAAAAAACAAGTTGTACAGTTTGTATTATTTAAGACATTTTAATGAATTATTAATACTTTTAATTAAATTTTAGTTTAAGTAATAACTTCAAAATTGACTTAGAGTATTAACTAGTAACTACAAAATAATTTTATTTTTGTATTTAAATATTATGTAAATTATTCAAATTTTTATATTACTTATGAACTTACCTATTTTTAATTAAATATTATTATTTTATTCTCAATGAACGTAAATTGGCCTGTGCAAATGTAACTGTAAATAAAAAAAAAAAGAACCGGATGGGCCTCGCTCTGCTGTACAGTTGGGGGTGAAGTGCACCTCGTTTATAGGATAGGTCATTATTACGATGGATTTGTTAGATTTGAATGCAATGATAAATATCATTGTATACGAATAACGATTCTGAACGGAGTTAATATGTTTGTCTAGGATATAATACATTGTTATTTATATATATTGTAAAAAGTATATTAGATTTTGAACGGAGTGATGGAATCTATTGGTTTTACAATGATGTGTGTTTTTTTTATTTTTTTTTTTGTGTCTGACGACACGATTTGGGGCAGTAAAATTGCTTCGATTTCCTTACGTAGCAACTTTTCTGAAAGGAAAGTGAATCTAGTTGGTACTTTGGGAGGTCAAAAGTAAAAAATTTTCAATATTATTTAAATGCGACGGGAAAAACCCTAAAAAATTTTGGGAAAAACGGGAGTTTTTACGCAAAACCAGTTTTCGACATAATCAAATTTTTATTTTGCTATAACTCAAAAACTAATCGATGTAAATACTTGAAATTTTCACCAAATGTTAAGATTGGCGTTCTCTATACACCGTTAAATTTCACCGTTCAAAGTATTTTGACTTTTATTGAGCTATTTATAGACAATTGAAATTTTCAATTTTCAATTTTTTTAAGTATTTTTTTTTTTAAATAACGATAAAATTTTTTTGGCCGACCAGAAAATCTTGAAAATTTAATACAAGGTTTCTTATAAGTTGTTTCTTAACTGATAAAAAAAATCTAAAATCGTAAGTCACAATTTTTTTTTATAAGTGCTCAAAGTTCCAATTTATACGAAATATGTAAAAATCACGATAATTTGCAAGTTATTTTGTAGATAAAAATTCTGTTCATACTTAAGGTTCAAACTTTTAACACTAGGTTATCTACAAGCTACTCTTCAAAAATCTTTAAAAAAATTTGTACCGGACTTAGTGGAAAAAATTTTATGACTGTTTGAAATTTAAATATTTACGAAATTGCATAAAATAGCGATTTATTCTCAAACGATTTTAAATATTTGTAATAATTCAAAAAGTATAAGTCGCAGATTTTTGAAATTTTTACCAGCTGTTAAGATTGGCATTTTCTTTATGACATATTATATTGTATTATATTGATTTTTAAGCCACTTATAGGCATTTAAAATATTCGATTTTTTTACATTTTATTTTTATAATCGGTGATAAAAAAAATTGGGCTACTACAAAATACTTGAAAATTTAATAGAAGATTCCACAGAAGTAGTTCTTAATGTCATTCAAAAATGATTAAAATCCATAGGCACAATTTTTTTTTATAAGCGTTTGAACAGAGAATATTGACATAAAATTACATGTAAAATATAATATAATGTATAATATTCTAGACTGACAAATGATATCGGTTTTTTTAAAAAGCTCTAACTCAAAAATGAAAAACCGCAACAACTTGAAATTTTCACCAAATCTTTATATTGACTTTTTCTATACATGGTTAAGCTTTTAAAGTATTTTGACATATTTTGACTTATTTATAGACAATTTAAATTTTCGATTTTTCTAAATTTTTCGTTTCAAAATAAAATATACTTATTACAATATTTATAAATAACATTGTATTATATTCTAGACAAACATATCATCTCCGTTCAGAATCGTTTTTCGTATACAATGATACCTATCATTGAATTCAAATTTAACAAATCCATTATAATGACCTATCCTATGAAGAGTCGCACTTCACCCCCAAGTGTACAGCAGAGCGAGGCCCATCCGGTTCTTTTTTATTTTGAAATGATAAATATATTTTTCAATTAGGATAGGTTGGCAGTTGCATACAGCAACAATTTGAGTGAAACGATCTCCAAAATTTTTTATTTACGATATCTTTAACATATTATAAACCTTGTATTAAATTTTCAAGAGTTTTCGGTCTGCCAATTAAATTTGATAGATGTTTAAAAAAAAAATTTTTACAAAAATCGAAAATTTAAATTGTCTATAAAAAATATGTCAAAATACTTTGAAAACTTAACCATGTATAGAATAAGTCAATATAAAGATTTGGTGAACATTTCAAGTTATTGCGGTTTTTCGTTTTTGAGTTTACAGCTGGTAAAAATTTAAAAAATCTGCGACTTATACTTTTTGAGTTATAACAAATTTTTAAAATATTTATAAAATTTTTTCTGTTCATACTTAAGGTTCAAAATTTTAACACTAGGTTATCTATAAGCTATTCTTCAAACATCTTTAAAAAAATTTCTACCAGACTTAGAGGAAAACATTTTATGACTGTTTGAAATTCAAATATTTACGAAATTGCATAAAATAGCAATTTGACTCAAACGATTTTAAATATTTGTTATAATTCAAAAAGTATAAATCGCAGATTTTTTAAATTTCATAATAAATTAAACTTATCGATAAAATGTCTGCCCGTAACGGTAGCGAGTTCCGAGCGCTCATTCAGTGTTCTAGCTCGAATAAAAAATCATTACAGGGCCACCATGGGCCAGAAAAGATTAAACGGTCTTTCTATTTTGGCTATCGAAAGTAAAACGGCGATAACAATCATTGCAATGATATAATTGAAGATTTTGCACAACAAAAGGCGCGAAAAGAGAATTTTTGAATTTTTGAATTCTTAAAAAAAAACAAATGTACCAATTAAATGATATAGTAATATAAGGCAATGTCAAAAATATGTGAATTCCTATTTTTTTTTATTTCATTTTAACTATTTCTGATATTCTATACTTATTTTTCGTATATAGGTTATATACTAAGTTTTTGATTTTTACTTTTTATACATGATATTTTTAAAAGCAGGGGCCTCCGAAAAACCTTACCCCGGGGCTCGACGTGGCTCTCGACGGCTCTGTGTAATGTTATTGGGGCATCTGACAAAGGCATGGTTACACATACAAAAAATAAAGTACAATTAACAGAGTGAGAGTATTAAAATATTTGTATATATATTAAATTATTTTAATGTAAATTAATGAATATTAACACATATATATTTTTCCTAGTGTGATATTTGAATATAAATTATCAACATTTTAAGAAAGAAAATAAAGGTCATTGGGGGGGAGGTTAGCTACCGTCCCATTTGCCTCCCCCCCTTGAGGACGCCCCTGACATGTACGAGCAATTTTTATGAGGAGTATATAAAATGTTTAGATGCGTAATGAACATGTAACATTGAATGATAGAAAAATCAGGATGTCGAATATTATAAGGAATTTAGAGCTGTGAAACGTACATACGTGATTCACCAAACGTAAAACACTCATTATCTCAAAAACAATACACTTTTTCCAATTTTTTTTTTATCAAAATTTTAGATCTAAGCTGTTCTTGAATTATATATCGCTTAATATACATGAATAATTACTGATTCACTGACATAATTGACACTGTTAAAACTTTTTGTTTTGATCCAAATTGTTTCAATCCAGAAAAAAAAAATGTTTTCTACATACTCTTACATGTACCATATCGATTTTACATTACATCGATACTCCTATACATAAACTATTGTTAAATTCGGTAGGACCTATACGGATATAATTACTAGAAGTCGTTGTTATCAGAGCCGTGTTTAACAGGTGGCATGGGAGGACAATTGCCCCGGAGTGGCAAATTTTTGAGAATCAACATAAAATAAAAAATATATAATTATAATTGTTCTTATATGACTATATAACTACAATACATGTTATTTCCTTCATATATATCACGAAAAAGCCGCAGTCTACCAGTACATATTACAAGGCGATTGTTAATTAATAATTAATTAAGAACATGTTCTACACTGAAAAAAAAGTCGTTTATATTATGAATAAATGGCAATCATTGATGATTTTAATTGACCCAATGTATTTTTTAACTATTCCAATAAAATATTGTTTTTGATGGATAATAATGATGATTAACTTTATAAATTAATATTCGTGAATACAATTTGTTTTCTTAATTATTTGTACAAAAAATAGTTATTGAAGTGATAATTTTTGCCATTGAAACCATGAAACCATAAATACATTGTTAATTACTTTAATAAGTAAAATAGTGATACTAATGCATTAATTTATTATATTAATAAACAGTAACAGTATTTTGTAAAAATATTTTTATGAAATCAATATGTACGCTTATTGAATTGAATAATACGTTATTTATTAACGTAATGTTGTGTTTCGTTATAATAATCATCAAAATATTCAAAATAATTATTTTCGTAATGAATAATAAAAATAAGCGTATTATCATATCTATAAACTCTAGTTGTTGGGATAATGTATATTCTCTATGATTAAGTCGAAAATTGAATTTATAAACATGATAAACTCAGTGACAGTTATTAATAACCGTTAGGTTTTTCTTTATATTAATAAAACAATTTTTAATAGTAATGTACACATTTTTGTTAACAACTGAATTGTCATTCCCCGTCGCGATTTGTTTTTACACTGCACATGCTAGTGGTTTCTGTACATTTATTCCCAAAAAAAATTCTGTGCTTCAAAAAAAAGTATGAATTTCCAAAAAAGTGCGTGTGTAATCATTTTGTGTACCTGTAAAAAAACGTAAGGTGAGAAATACAAATCTATTTATTTTACTATACATTTAAAAAACTAAATGTACTACTGTACTAGTCCAATTATATTTTATATAATACATATAGTGGCACACGTTGATATTTTTTAAGTTAATAATTTTAAATTAAATGAACGACCAAATGAAAGCATTCCTATTTTCAAATAACGTGAACGTGAACGTTTTCATTTGGAAAAAATGTGAACGTGAATGTGAACGAGTTCCTTTTTTAAGCAATGAACGTGAACGTGAACGAATTCAATTTTTTAGTGAACGTTCCGAACACTGACGGTTGGTGATCATCTTTAATTTTTTTATTTCATTTTTAGGTATTGTATAAATACTAATACCAAATCGTGGAAATAATTATATTATTTTTGTTTTATGTCCAGCCGTGCCCACTGGAAATTAGAAAAATGTCGTGAATCAATAGGGATTTTTATGGATTCAGTTCATTTAGAATTTCAAGGTACATCATCCAGTTATAGTTCTTCAAACGGATCAAACAAAAATACACCTTCAAGATTTTCGCTCTATCAAAAATCCATGCCATATTAAAGATCTACACCCAGCCCAGATAACTCATGCACAATTGTTCTGAGTGACATTCTCAATGAAACATCTAGAGGGAAGGGTCTTGTCGAGTTATACAACAAATTTTCAAATTTCCATGAAGATCAAAGATCTATTCTCATATCTTTGATTGCATAATATGATGAAGAGAAGGGTGTCAAGAAGTCCCTAGTTGCCTGTTATCAGTTAGAACAACAAATTCTGGTAGGGTTTCCATCCAAAAAATTGGTAATATGCTATCATTAATATTAATATTATTTTAATTTTAATTAATTCAATGTCCAAACATTAAAATACTGAAATTTTACACAAATATTACAGAACGTCAAAGAGAGGAAAGCTTTGCAACAAGTTTTATAATCTGACGACATCGTTTAAAATGGTTTCTGGACCACTCGGACTCTCTACTGAAAAGAAATCATCTGTTAATTCTGGAAAGTTTAGCAGACATTTAAAACTTTTTCGTATAATATTTTTTTTTTATAATTATTATTCCTTACTGTATAAATAATTTTTTTTTTCAGAACTAGAAAATGATGCAAAAAGCTGTCTTAAAGCGTTGAAATTTGACAATTTCAGCTCGAGTGAATTTGATTACACATGGAAAGCGTGTAGTCAGTTTCGCTTAGATTATATTAAGAATAATACCACAAAAGACCTAATGGAAAAATAGCTATTTTATAAACAACCTAGTGGTTATCGACTGGTATGTTTTATTTTTAACACATACGTTTTTGTAATTAAATAATATGTATAATTTTCTAGATGCTGCTTTGATTTGGACATTGCATGTGTATTTTGTTCCAACCAATAAAATAATTCGAATCGATCCAAAAACAAATAAGAAGCTAACAACAAAATTCACCATAAAAGATTCACAAGAATCTGTAATTTGGTCGGGGAAACGCAACAAGCAATAGAAGATCACATCGAACATATTAGAAAAACCAACATTTCAGTTCAGCCTTCACTCTACTGCGTTGGGAAAGATATATTTACTATTAAAGATATATTCCTTCGTTATAATTTTAAAAGCGCTTTAAAGGCATTAGATACTTGTTTTAAATCGATGTATCTTTTTGACATGCAATTTACAGAAGAATCAAATATGTTTTACACATTTCTTGAATGTTTTTTTTTTATAATTTTAAAGGCACTAGAAGTTATTCTAAAGTGCATATTGTATTGGAATATTTACAAAAAAAATCTTTTTATTGTACCTATTTTCTATTTTAAAAATGTTAATATTAACTACATTTCAATATAGTTGTATACAAATTTAAAAAAATACTGGAAGAGTGCAATTTTGTTATGTATAAATAATTTTATTATTATATTACAATAGGTATTTTGTTACATTATTAATTTATGCTTATTATTAATATTAAAATTATAAAACTATATTAAACAATATAAATCTGTTTAATTTTATTTCATCACAATTATTTACAAACCTTCTTATTTTTGGTTAGCTTTTTTTAACACTTATAGGTAATCTTATAAGTATGACCTACACTTATATAAGGTAAATTAATAATTTGTTTAATAAATTATTATATATTATATTTCTATAACAAAATT
Organism: Sipha maydis; assembly: GCA_034509805.1. Lineage (NCBI taxonomy): Eukaryota > Metazoa > Arthropoda > Insecta > Hemiptera > Aphididae > Sipha > Sipha maydis. Next base: position 33,241 of record JASXSY010002384.1, on the reverse strand, counting down.
CTTAATTAATTACTAACTAATTATTTAGTTCAACGATAGTAATTCTTAACAGTAACTAAATTTACTGTAAAGCAAAATTAATTAGGTATATTATAAAAATGTATTCATTAAATTAATAATTTAAATTAATTTATGCAATAATATAATTTTTTATAAATAAATATTGCATTCATTAAATTAATAATTTAAATCAATTTATACAATGATATAGTTTTTTATAAATAAATATTTAATTCATTAATTCAACAGCACCTATCAATTGAATCAACTACAACTATTTTATTGATAGAATTATTTGTAACATTGAATCAAGAATACATATACATCAACTAAATAACCAGGCTTTACCAATATAATAAAATGTATTGATAATAAAATTAACTCCGTACGTTATATTAATAATTAGAATTTTAATATTAATAAATATAAAATATAAATAAATAAAACCCTTTTTCTTCATTAAACATTCCGATACATCAAAAATGTTGTTAATAAACATTAGATAATTATAACAATTACAGTCTTAATCGGAGATATTTTGATGTCTAAATGTATTAATCCAATGTACTTTTTTTTTAATAATACGTCCTTTTTTCGTTCAGTGTAGTTGCACTGTTATCGTATAAACTATTTTCGTTATTTCTGTACGTTTTTTCCTCGAAAATGGTCAGTTACAAGTAAATCGTAATATGTTATCTTGGTACATATTTTCAGAGTTTAACGAGTTTTTTTTTACCATTTAAATATTTATTACTCTTGTGTAATACACTTATATTGTACCCGTTAACACGCTACTGGCTGTAATTAATGGTATGGTGACTATAATTTTCTTAAAGGCGGCATATTCTAATTTGCTCTGGGGCGGCAAGAGCTCAAAGCGGCACTGGTTGTTATCTTTGAATTTAATTTGATAAAAACAGATTTTCAGCAATAAAAATTGGCGTTTCTATATCTTATAAAATCAATGCATATGTATTTACTAATAATTATAAAACTTTCTGAGACTAAAATATTAAGGCTAGAAAATTTAAATTATTTTCTAATATTATTGAATAGTTTTACATTTTCAATTTAAATTTGTATAATGTTATAGTTTTCAGAAAATGCTGCTATACACTTTATTTTCAGTTTGCAGTTTATTGTTTATCAAAAATATAAAAGCGCTTTAAATACATTTTGCTAAATTTCCAAATACATAGTGATTTTTATAAACCTTTTCAAGCACGTTTCTATTCGTTCTAACTTCTATATATATACAGTACTTTTAATATATGCGTTACGTGGTATACTAATAAAGTAGAGTTCGCAGTTAGATGTTTTGAGATTTTTTCTATATTTATAATAGTTTGAATAACAAATTAGGTACTTTGTCAGCTATAAATATGAGTCATGTAATTTTAGTATGCTTCTTTTAGTTTATTAATTAAATAATCAATACTTATGGTAGTATTTTAATATTTTTAACTATTTAAAGAGCTGAAACGCTTAGCTGATTTTAAAATTATTAGTTATTTAAAAAACCCTTAAGTTATAACTTTTGTTCGAAATTCTTTTAAATTTAGTTTAAATCAAGCGTCAATAAAACTATTTATTCTGGTTTGTAATTTGTTTTTTTTAACAAAACTCATCTGTAGAGGAGAGTATTTTACATTTATAACATAATTTATAAGTATCATTATACAACCCCACATTCTAGTTCTTTTTTGAAAACAAATTTGAAAACTGACCATTAATTAATTAATATAATAGATATAATTAATTATTAGTTTTATAATTTCTAAAATTTACTTTATAACGTTGGTTAAATATTTTTCAGTACCTTCAAAACAAATTTGAATGAATTATTTCTTTATTTTAAATTATTTTCTGTAATTTTCTAGAGATTATCAACTAATTATCAATATTACTTAATGCATGATAGATAAACAATGTACATTAATATATTATATTATATTTTGTATAATATATTATACATCATCATATTTCATCAAAATATGTCAAATTTAGTCTTTATAAGCTCTGTTATTAATAACATTATAGGCTTAAGTTCTATACTTAATTATTATAATTATTAATTATATAATTATTAATTAGTATTATACTTAATATACTGTATAATATTTATATTTTATATCAATAGACGGTTTATGAATTAACAATTAATTTATTATAATTTCATAATTATATGCGATTACGTTTTAAACGTAATTACTGTGATCATAAAAAAATTATTCGTATCAAAATATAAAGTATATTTGCAATTAAAATTATCAGTTTTCATTTTCTTCGTGTAAATTAAATTAATTAAATCTGTTTTATGTATAACTTTAATTTGTCATCCCGATCATTAACTCCATGTTATTGACGTATTTTTACTTAATTGTTTTTACACAATTCGTGTATGTTAATAGGTACTACTGTACTAGGTACGTAAAGACATATATTTATAATTTAGGTGTCCTGAAAGTTCTGTAATCATATTATAGCTATATATACAATGCATTCCACACCCGACTCGTCATAGTATATAAACTTCTCTTCGATCATTCATAACGTCATTGACAATCATTATTCATATTAAATATAATGCATTCTTATCTTATTCCGTCACTATTATAAACGTAATTAGGATCATTTGGGAAAAGCTTGCAGGTTCTTAACACCCCTATGAAGTTCATTGTTGTATACTAAAAACGGTTTATAATAATAACAATAATATTGGTACCCACGTATGTTTTTTTTTCTAATCGTTTTTTGTGTTGCTAGTGTGAATATTCTATAAATATTTATCAATATTACATTTTACTTACGTAGAATAAGTTATGGTTAATTATGTCAAATCTTAATAGGAACAAATACGAGTGAGTAGTTGAAAAATTAGGCAAATAAATTTTTATAAAATACTCTATATTAAGTGTAATGCAACTAACAAGAAAATTTAAAAAGTATTACAATTTATTTCAAATTTTAAGTTATCAAAAACTTTGTTTAACTATCGACGTTTACAATACCGATAATTATTTTTGTGAATTATTTTTATAATTAATAAATATCATAAATTGTATTTATCAATCAAAACATTTTTATTAATAACTAAATCGTGTTTTATACAATTTCAATATAATTTGTGATTCATAAATATTTACCAAAAAAAAAATGGTATATAAGGATTAACCCACATAGCATTCTGTATGATTATAACATTTTAAAAATATATTTTAATCATCACAAGGAAAACATTTCTTTTAAAATGTTTTTAACCCGTAAGTGGTATGGTACGGTCACACAGACCGCTGCAATTTTTTGTTTTGATTTAGGTGATAAGGTATTAATGATACAATCAAAGAGGTTGGTTTTACCTTTCCACGGAGATAGTATAAAACGGTAACTAATGGTTATGGAGGTAAACATGTTAAATACTGGTGTTAACAGCTGTTTTAAAGTGATATGCGGTCAGACGGACCGCACCGTACCATCAACGTAATTATTTTTTCTTATCAAAATTTGACAAAGTTCGTTAACGTTTTTTTATTTTTTCGTTATTTTCAATTATAAAAAAATAAAAATGGATGAAGCTGGTTCATCTAACATTAGGATAAATGACCCGAACTTTCAGAACATTATATCAGACATATTAGCTGAAAATTGTTCAGACGTAAGTGATGATGTTACTGATAATATGTGTATAGATAGTAATCATAATTCCGAATCGGAACAAAATGTAAGTGAATCAGATGAAAGTGAGACAGACAATACTGATAATGACGATGAAATTAGACCATCGAAATTCTTGTATGGTAAAAATAAATTTAAATGGTCGGTTGAGGAGTTCGCGTCTAAAAATACGAGAACTGCTCGACACAATATTATTACTAAACTACCTGGACTGCGTGGTCCGATCAAACAATTTGGTGATACTGCTCGCCCTTCTGAAATTTGGAATATTTTATTTACTGAGAATATAATAAATGTTTGTTATATACTATGTGGGTCAAGCAATAAATATAAAAAAATAAGTCGAATATGCGATTTTTATTTCATTTAAAATATGTAGAATGTAGATCTATCAATGATAAAAAAGGGCTATTTTGACTTACATTATTTGTATCTAAAAATTAAAATTTTTGAATCATTCTTTTTCTTATATTGCTTTTAATTATATCTACTTCAATATTTAGATGATGATAGAGTTCAAAACGTATTTTTAAACACTTTAGGATTTGCCGAAGCACAAGTAAGATATAACATAGTAATTTTTTAAAATGTCTAAAAAATTTATTATTTTCTTTAAAAGTGTTAAATTTGAGTCGAAAAAATGATAGTCAAATAAAAGTTGACACTGTAAATGTATTATTTCTGCAAATAACTCGATGGAATAATTGAAAAATATGGTCTTAATATAATTAACAAAATTAAGTGGTCCAGGAGACCGCACCATACCATTAGCGTGATTTATTTTCACCATACCACTTACGGGTTAAAACATTTAAAAAATATTTCGTATTCAATATAATTTTGAAATTATTTTCAAAATGTGTTGAAAACGATTCTAGAAAATTATCACAAAATCTATGTTTTAATGATATTATAATTATATTTTATAAGAATATTTTCAAAAATATATTTCTAATTCATTTTAAAAATGAATGATATTATTTATATATAATTATACATATATAAATATATTTATTTATAATTATATATATATAATTATAATAATTATGAAATTTCATTTGCGTATTGTACTTATATATATTATAATATTATAATATTATTATCCAGTCTTTTAAAAAATATATATAATATGATATGATAAATATATATATATGATAATAACAATATGATGATAACACGATAAAAAGATGCTGACGCGAACGGCTCGTCTTTTTACTGGTTTTATCAAATAACATAGAGGCTTTTTTTTTGGTTTTTTTAATACGTTCTATTGTCATACCACTATAGCACATGCACATAATATGTTAACATAATACATTTTTATTTATCTTTTTATTATTATTTTTCTTAACTAAAGTATTTACTTTATTTATTGAATATATTTTTAAATATTTACTGTTCTTTAATCTATAATATGATACCTGTACTTAAAATATTAAGCTTATGTAATTGAGTGTTTTTAATATTTATGAAAAAAAAAATATATATATAAATGCATATATTTTGGGTAAGGGCATATTTTTGCGTATTATTAAAAAAAATAAGAGCATACCGAGTGCATATTAAAGATTAATGCGTTCTATTTAAGGCTTTTAATTGCACATAAATCCGAACTATAGTTTTAACCATACAACATATCCACTTATTAAGATATTAATAATTTAACGTACAAAACATAGAATATTTTAATATTATAAAAATATTAAAAACTCAAAAAATGTTACCATTGATAATCTTTCAAAAGCGATATGGTAAAACTTTATTAAAAATATGGAAACCTTTGACATAGTTTATTATGTTTACGTCACATAATAAGAGATAAAAAAACAACATTAATTATAATCAATAGTGGCGCCAGGAATAGACCAGGGGCGGACTATAGCCCTACATGAAAATGCCTGGCTCCACCATAATAATATAATCATTTTTCATAAGCAGAACTATTTTAAAGTAGTTTTATCAAAATGTCGAAATAATTTTAAATTTTAAAACGTACCTAGTAATTAGCTCATAGTAATTATACAGGTAGTAATTAGCTCATAGTAATTATACAGGTTTACAAAAAAAAATATTTTTTAAAGCTGTTCTGTTTCTTATGACTTATTTGAACAATATGCACAACATTTAAATACATCAATTACTTAGTCGTATCACCGACACAATAATTTACAGTTAGGAATTAAATATTAAAAATGTAAAAATAAATTTTTAAATAAAAAAAATATCTATTAACACAATATTAAACAAACTATTTATATCATAATGTAATATTTTTTATTTTATTAATATCTTTGCCTCTTTGAATGAGATTTTAATAAATTTTCTTTTATATATATTTTGAATTTCACGTTGCAACATCCAACAGTAGTCTATTGTCCTTGATAGCGTCTCTCCACTTATTTTATATCTTGGTAAAATCTTTCACCTTATACTTCACTAAAGTCCCTTACATTTTCCGGAAATTTATCCAGATTCAGAAAATATATTTTTATATTCATATTACAGCTCAAGAAATATGATAGTTTTCGTACATAGAGTTCATTATATTTTCATAATTTCATTCCTAGTGTTTCCCTAAAAATTATTAATTACTTACTTAAATAAAATCCAAGCATTATTTGAATTTTAGTTCAAAAATCCATTGTTCGAACATAATGTTTTTATTTGTAAGCCTACAAGCTAAGTTTAGCTTCTAAAAGTTGTGGACATGTTTTGTGTAAATATTGAAAACAATTTCCATTTTTATTTAATACTTTTACAAATTGTTTCATTTGACCTAGTTTTATATGTATGTATTGTTTGTATGAAATGGTGGTAACAAAATATTTTTAGGATCGACAACATTACTTTGTAATACGAGTATATTTTTATAACCTACAGTAATATTATACCTCAGAGGCCACTATCTTTGAGTTAAAAGTTTGTCACGCGCTCGACTATCCCACTCACAGATGTAACACGGACATTTTTTCATATCTTTGTTGTTGACCAAGTAACATAGATATTATTTTTAAATTACCACAAATCAACCATATGTGTTCTTTATATTGTATTTTTTTAAGAACTATTTTTAGTTTTTGTAAGTTTCTATAAAATATACTGAATTGGTTAGTGGCACAGACGATAAAATATTACAATTATACAGGCCTTATTTTTTATCGTACCTCGACACAAAATGTGTAGTCAGAAATCGGAAATGTGTAGGTACTACCATTGATTAAATATACAATGTATGCATTGTATATTTAATCAATGGTACTACTAAATAATAACAAATAATACATCTAATCAGGATTTAAATATATCTATTAAATTTTAAAATATAATTAAAAATTAAATTATAACTGATATTGTATTAAAAATTATAATTATAATATGTTTATTATGTTATGTTATGTTATTATTCCATATTATGGAAGTGGAGTAGAAAGGAACTCTGTGTCATATCAATGTACATTATGTTATGAATCCCTGATTATTATAATACGATTGTAATTATAAATATTTATAAAAATTTACGGGTATATGATTACACTGTAAACTGATTGTATGCGTGTGTCTATGTATAATATTATTTTTCCATACGACTATCTAAGGAATCTACTGATTCAAGCGTTGAGACCGGACGACCAGTTCGTATGAAGAACAAACATACACAAATCAGTCTTGGTCTTACAGAGCATTCGAGTTGTCGTACAGAGGATTTCAGAAATGTATTTTATTATAATTATTATTGTACTTTGTCAGAGTTTCTCGTATCAAATGTATTGTGAATCCAAAAATGAAATAACATCTATTGTATGTGTAAATGGACACAGGGGCGGACTGGCCCGGTCCGCTGGTCAGCGATGGCGGACTGGCCTGTCGGCCGTAATATATAATTTTGCCCTGCATTATTTATAAAAATCAAATATAAAATCAGACAAAGATGTTATAATAATAATAATATGACGAATTCTAAACGCTGGATTATAATACACAATGTAATTAAATAAATAATCAAAAATGTCTGTGAAAACTGATAAGCAAACATCATAATAGTATAGTAATTCGATAAAAAAAATTGACTTTATTATGTTCATTAATTTTCCGTAAAAAATGGCCCGAAGTATTAAAATCGTTGATTGCAATGGCCTGTCGTCTGCCCAGTCTGCCCCTGAATGGACAAGCAATTAAAAAATGTGTAATACCAATTATTATGAATATTAGGGGCTGCCATTATGTGGTAAAACTGCTTTTATATTTCGTTTAATACAATCAACAGTCGTCATCCATACTTATTATATATAATATTTATTGAATTGAGAATATTGTTTCAATAAACTAGTAGTCACTCTTAAGCATAAAGCATTGAACATAAATTTGTTCAATGAACATTGTTCACTCACCACAATGAAATGTATGGTTTAAGAAATGATTGTCAATCGCGACTGTCCATTAATTACAGATTTATTATTGTTTGCTATACATACAATGTATAACAACGGATTAACTGTAGATGGACTTGTGTGCATAACAATAAATAATGAAAACCTGATAACTTTTAAGGCTTACGTGACAGACGAAAATTCATAATATTTTTGAAATCAACATCAAAAATGATTACATTGTAAACAGTAAATTCTTCGTAAACCCGTGTTATTATTATTATTATTATTGTTAATTTTTTTTGTTGCCAAAATCTCATTTTTTTACGGCACTACCTTATAACTGTTGGCCTCTTGTTGGTCCTATCTAAAAAAAAATCCTGGCGCCGCCACTAATTGTAATTCAAACATTGCGACGCTAATTAACAGATTTTTAAATTGACTGGGCAACAGTGCGCGTACGCGTTTCGGCGTAAACGTCATTCGGCGCTTCGTCGCTTCGCCCCGTTAGGAAAAACGAACGTTTTAATGACGCTATCCGTAACGGTTCCGAGCCACATATCACAATTATTGTACAACGTTCACGATGCTGTCGATATTAGAACAATATTAATCAGTATTAGAACAGTGTCATGCACATCCGTGCGCGGGGTTTCGAGTTCGCGTGATTTCGTGTTCGGCGTCCCGAAACGTTCGACTCGCTCTGCCGTGCGACGGGGGCTAACTCGACAACCGACCCACGGCTGTTCGCTAAGCGCCAGGCGGCCGCGTCCCCTCGTCGGTGTCCCGCGGCATTGGTATCATTTCGCGACGTTGTTATCACGAACAGTACGGTACCTCCGCGATCAGCCCGTCGTAACGATTCGCGTTGCTGTTTCTAGGATCAGGATAATGTCTGGTCGTCGGTGACGATCTCCGGATTCCCGTAGAACATGGCAGGAAACTTTTGGCAGAGTTCCCATTAGTGAGTACCGACGCTTAGTTACTAACCTACCTTCTGTTCCGATGTCGTGTTTAAATGTTTTCGATCAGTTGACTTGTTTAATTTTCAACATTGTGTTCTGTACTCATAACGAACCGTATTTTGTTGTACAGCCAACAATGGATATTAGACAAACAAGATCTGGTGAGAGAACGTCAGCTGGACTTGCAGGTCTTGAGCGAAGAGGAATATCAAAAAATATGCATATTTTTTTCTAACTGTAAGTTAAATATCTTCATCTACCTAGTTCCATTGGATGATCTATGCTTATTTCTTTAAAGAAGATTAACATTAATGTATAGAAATGTGATTTAAATGTGAATTAAATGTATCAATTTTTCAGTTATCCAGATTTTAGGTGAACAACTGAAACTTAAACAACAAGTTATAGCAACAGCCACAGTATATTTTAAACGGTTTTATGCTAGAAACTCTCTCAAGTGTATCGATCCTTTATTATTATCACCTACTTGTGTTTTTTTAGCGTCTAAGGTCGAAGAATTTGGAGTTATATCCAATAGCCGTTTAATAACTACATGCCAAACCGTTTGTATGTTTTAGTTAATTTTTATTCCAAGTTTGTAACCTAATTTATTGTTATTATTATTATTTGCAGTAAAAAATAAATTGAATTATGCATACACTCAAGAATTTCCTTATCGTACTAATCATATATTAGAATGTGAATTTTATTTGTTGGAAAATTTGGACTGCTGTTTGATTGTATTCCAACCTTATCGCCCTTTGCTTCAGTTAGTTCAGGATATTGGACCACACGAAGATCAATTATTGGCATTAGCGTGGAGAGTAGTAAATGATAGTCTAAGAACAGATCTATCATTATTATATCCACCATATCAAATAGCTATTGGTAAATGTTAATCACTATTTCTATTGTACAGTCAAATCTACAAACACCTTAATTATTCTTTATATTTCATTTTGTATAACAACCTTAAATTTATAATATTTTTATTTTCTTAACTTAGCTGATTTTAATTAAATTTGATATTTCAACTAATTTATTAGGATCAATTTTAATGTCTTTATAATTTATTATTAACTTAGAAAATTATATTAAATTACACATACTATTTTATAATGATGAAATAATATTTTAAAAGAAATTACCGTATAATATATGTCCTTTGAATGATTTGACTCATTAATTTTAATCTCCAATGTCTAATAACTAAATTATTAGTAACAAAAAATGCAAATATCTTTTATTGAAATAAACATCACCAATTGGCACTTAATATCATAAATACTGGAATAATATTATTAAACAATATAAATTATCAATTATGATTTAATTTGATGCTCTATTACTATAATATTAGTATAGAAATATTTATTATTGTAGGTTGTTTACAAATTGCATGTGTTATGATGCAAAAAGATCTCAAATCATGGTTTGCTGAGCTGAATGTTGACATTGATAAGATACAAGAAATATCCAGATATATAATTAATCTCTTCGAGCTTTGGAAAACATATGATGAAAAAAAAGATATTCAAGGTCTATTAAATAAAATGCCCAAATCCAAATTACAGCCAACTCGGTAGTATTCTACTTCAATTCATATACTTTTATGTATTGTAAACTTATTCCTATTTTCTACTCAACATTTTATACTTAAATTGGGTTATTTATTATTTGTATACTATAAGACACTAAAACCAATTACATTATTAATAATTTTAACAAAATATCTAGTAATCTTATTTACATTTATATTACTATATTTGTTTTATTTTATAATATATATGATAAATGTTTATATTTAAAAATTAGTAAAGAAATTATTAAAATTCAAAAAATATAAATTTTAATAATTTCTATCTAAAATATTATTTAACTTTATTACCAATTATGGGTGATAAAATTATAAAATTAGTTGTACTTAATTTTTTCTAACTTAATTTTGTTTTTTCATAACTACAAATACATGTAATCAAATTTATATTGTATGTATAGTAATTAATTAGTTATGGGTACAGGTCAGTAATGAAAATAATTTATTCATGAAACTTTTCATTTACTTTTCATTTGGAAAAAATACTTTATACTTATTGACCCTTATGTAACCTTCCTTAGTTTTCTTCTTGAGCTTTTAAAATATTTTCTTTGTTACACTTATTGCATAACACAATTATTAACCATGAAATATAATGGTTCTTAACCTTTTGTGGCATGCACACTTGGTAAAAATGTTGGATCCCGAAGTTTATAATAATAATATTATTATATTAACAAAAAATATTATTTTAATAATTATTTTTTTTCATGCACTTAAATAACATTCAAACGATATTATTTGTGTTTGAGCCTAGAGAGAAAAAAGTAGCATTGCAGACCATTGGTTAAGAACCATTGATGTTTTACACACAAATCTTCAGAATATATGTTATGATTATGTTTTAAGATAATATAAGATAATGTAAACTAATTATGTAAAGTTATTTAGCATTATTAAAACTATTATCCATTTTGAATAAATGTTTTAATTATATGTATATATAATTTTAGATTATAATTCTATGATTCACTTATTCCATTGATAACTATATAAAATTACATTTATGTGTGATTCATACTAGTCAGACTTGTATCAACAGACACTGTATCTTAATATTCTGCAAAATATTTTATTACTTGTTTAAATACAGTAGAGCATCGATAGTCTGGACGAATTCTGACTGAGTATCTTCCGGATTATCAATTTATCCGGATTACAGAAGGTTTTTCAAAATAACCTACTTAAATGACTAAGATATTTATTTTGATTTCTGACATTTTTACATTTATTGTAGTATTAAATTAAGAATAAATTAACTTCAAACACAATAAATTATATAAAAAAAAATTATAATTATATAATTTAAATATAGTACCATGTTCTGATTTTCTGACCAATTGAAATCCGAATAAACTACATAAGTTCATTGTATTTGAAAACAAATGAATTTATTTATCGCCCGGATTACCGCGTTCACCGGATTATCGGGGTCCGGACTATCGAGGCTCTACTGTATAACCCTTTGATGAGCAATGACGTATATATATGCTTATAAAAGTTATGTCATACGGAACGTTGAAGTACTTATACGCGCTTTTTTTTCTTGATAATTTGTATTGTAATATGAAATGGTGTTATTGGATTATAGATGAATTGTGTTTCACTTTGTTGGTTATAATATGAACTAAATCAATTTATTTAATTATGTTACATATTTATACATCACCGCTCCGAGTTATGTAATTTTTTTTATTAAATATTTCATTCCTAATCCGCTCTCTGAGTAGTGTCTGTGTTTTCATAAGTCGCTCCTCAAAAAGTTAATTATTCACATTTTTTAACGTTTCCATTCCATTTACATACGTAGCAAACTGACAGTACATTCAGCATTCCAAACGACAATGTTCTGTCGGAACAGCCCATGTCTGATCCAATCTAAACAGGTCTGTATAAGTGTGAATAAACAACAGACATATCAGTCTGCTATCATTTGTTAAAAACACATTTGGCATTTACTATTATTTTGAAAAAAATACATACTTGAATAATTTTCCATTTGATTTTTCATTTATGTGTGATGGACCTAGAATTATGAAATTTGTCAGAGTTAACTTAGAATGCCTCTATGTTATTGTCGCACAAAATAAATAATGACCATATATAATAAAAATCCTACTGAAAACATGTATTGCAACAGTACAGTGTTTGACTAGTGTGAATTAAATTATACTTGTGATTGTTGAGAACGCAGGTGTTTATTCATATTATAAATTAAAAGACTTTTGAATAGATACTAAATACTGAATATCAACTAATTATTAATGATACAGGTATATTGATCTAATACTCATGAAATTATTTTTATTAAAATGATTATATATATATATTTTATGGGTAAAGTACATGTTATTCATGTGTCATGTGAACAGTATAATGTGTACGTTATACATTTTAAATATGTGCAATTTGCTATGGATAAATTATAAAATAAATTTATCATTGTTAAATTATTATGTTATATATGAATAAATTTGAAAATTAGATATAGTCATTTATTGGAACAGATCAAATCAGAGTAACATTTGGAGTTACAAAGTATCCCCTCAGATTTAAATTTTTTTGTACATTTACTTTTACACAAAAGTGGTTTGTATCTGATACTTCTAAAATATCTATTAATGGTTTATTATGATTTATTCATTATTTTTTCAGTTAATTTTATGTTTCTTATTTCGGATAATATGTCATATTTTGATTCTGTAAAATGCACCAAATTTTCATTATTTTCATTACTTAATTTATCAGAACTCTCATAAAATTTTACTTTTTAAAGACACATTTTTATAAATTAAAAGATCAAATTTAAATAAGCCAAACGAGTGAACTTACAACTGAAAGCACCAAATTGAAATTGAAAATTGTTATACAATATCAGTGTACAAATTTTATTAATTTATTTGTATTTTATTTTGCCAAAACATTTTATCCAATCAAAAATAGATAATGTACAAAATAAACATTTTACAATTAATATTTTTACTTTATCCAACAAACATGAGTACCTTAGGTAATGTGTACATTACTCTATTTTCGTACTTTACCCGTAACATATACATTCCACTTCCTGGTAAATAAAACACTTTTCTTTATAATGTAACTTAAAAGCATATTTAATCAATTTAACCCTACAATTAAAGTGAAGTTCTCGCATGCATATTGTATTTATACCTAAATAATACATGAAATAAGTTTTCAACTAATAAATTATTTTAATTTTAAAAATTAAGTAATGTGTAATACATTTCTTATGGATATTTTTCAAATTATAATATTAACATAATCACAAGACCACGTAAAATTCAATACCAGGAAAGAACTTATATTTTTAATTGAACATTAAATGGCTTCAACTGCATTTATTGTAATCAAAAGAATTAAATCAATAAGTTGATTTAAGAAAAAAAAATGCATAATTCATATAAGTTAATCTGAGAATTAAAAGTTCAAGATAAAATTATTATTGATAAGTTGTAAAATTACCAATTTTTAGATAAAATTAAGGTAAACACTGAAGCACAAAACTTAAAAACTATTTAAAAAAAAAAAAACATATTTTAATAAGATAGTTCACAAAAAATAACCACCAAATTATAAAATATTTCACATTAAAGTATAGTATATTTTCTACTATAGTTAGAAAATATAATTCTTAAAATTAAAATACTAAAAAAAATATTTTTATGAACATGTATTTAAAATAATAATGTTTGAACACTTTGCTGGAGTGTAAAATAAAAATTTCATTGTGTTTATTTATCATGTTTACCATGTGATCAAACAAGAATCATATATTACTAATAATTGTCCTCGTTGATACTTGATAAAATGATTTTAATTTACACAAATCTAGTTTAAGGAAAATAATAATAGAATGATTTTGAAAATGTTAAACTGATAAAAATGCAAATTCAATTATACTAAGCTTCTTCTGTAATAGAATCATTCTTGTTTTTCTTCTTCTTTTTCTTCTTTTTCTAAAAATTATTTGATAAATTGTTAAAAATGTTGATCCTATTAAAAATTATTAAACAGATGTAAAATTTGTCCTACTTTCTCTTCTACTACATCATCTGGTGACGACTGAACTTCAGGTGTTTCTTCTTCAATATACTCCGTTTTAATTTTCTTTTCCTTTTTCTCCTTTTTAACTACTGGTGTAGGAGATTCAGGTGTTGTACTCATACGTTTTCTCTAATAATTTATTATAATACATTAGTTTCAGTTATGCCTACATATTTATATACAATCAAAATTGAATCCGCTTAATGAGGACACTGCATAAGGGGGACGAAACGTCGGTTAAAAGGGACATATAATCAATACATACCTAAATATCAAAACTGTAATCATCTAATAATTATGTCTCTATCGAATTATATTCAATAATCTTATGTTTAAATAATAACAATTACCTACGTATTTTACTTTTGCTAATAATTTCCTTCTATTACTACATATACCGTGAAAATAATTAAATCGAATAACTAGCCCATGTACAAAATTACTTTATCGATAACTTATAGTTTACATTCTTTTAGCTGTGTATGTACATATATTTTAAAATATAATATAATTTATGATATCATAACATGTATTACGAATAATAATCTTTTAACTAAGTATGTATGTTTCTTATAATAAAGTAATGCACTTCAAAAGTTTCATACATTTTATATTTTTTTAAATTGATTTGTTGGGAGTCAAATAATGGAAACAGATCACCACCCTATCTCCATTAATCTGTATCCCCATTAAGCGAATTTGACTGTATATGTTTCTGTTTCGGTTTCTCAGCTAAATTTTTGCTTATAATACATTAAGCATATGTATATAAATTTATATTAAATAGCCGAAAAACATTTCTTTTAAAATCTTAACAAAATTAAATGTTATTACCTTTTTACTTTCATTTTCACTCTCAGTCTTCATTTTTTCAAATCTAAAACGTATAATTTTTTTAATTTATTATTTCATACATACAATAATATATTACAAATAAGTACATAAATATAAAGTACTTACACATCTTTAAAGAATGTTTGTCTCCAGTTTTCAGGGGTATTTTCATTTGGTTTACCATATTTATCTAGCAGACCTTCTTTTATCATATTTTTTTTAGCACTTGCCTGAAATAAAAAAAAAATGTTTTACTTATTCTTGTATTGACCATAAATTTAACTAATATATTCATCTAGTTAACAAAAAAATACAATGCCTTAGTCAATAAAATTGTTTATAAGCTATACATTAATAAAATAAATGTACCATTGGTCCAAGTCCCCATTTCCGAGGATAAGTGTCTCGGTCCATCAACACTCTTTTGATTTTAGCAATAATTCCATGATCACAACTTGAAATTGTAGATGTTGTCATAAGTGCAATACCTATAGTAACAAAATAAAAATATAAATAACAAATAAACTTATTTTAAAAAGAGTTAACCAAACAAATGTGTATAATAATGTTTATTAGTTAGCCAATAAATTAGAATTAAAATATATGAAACCTATAAATAGTTATTAAGTGTTTTCACTTATCGTGATCAGACTGTATATAAATTCAAGAAAATTGTAACTTAATTATTAACTTTTATTTCAGTCATCTGTGTTCTCAATATAATAAAAGTAATATTAAAAATATAAGAATACATAATTGTTAAAAGTATTGTAATATTTTGATGTGAAACCAAAAGAAATCTTTACATTTTTAATTCACATGAATTTAATTTGATATTATTCAAATTCATAATTACCTAAGGCCACAGCTTCTCCTTTTGTAGAAACTATGACAATTTCCATATTTAATTCAATACCATCATCATAACGGAGTACTCCAGGTAACATAATTTTAGCTCCATAGCAAATAGCATTTATCTAAAATGAATTACAGTTAAATAAAGAATATATTATAATGGGTTGTACTTACCGCACTATCCTTAACAAATATTCGTTTGTAATTTGTAAGTATACCTTCAAGAGGTCTGACTACTCGTCTTAAATAAGATTCATCTTTATTATTTTCAAACATCCACTGAGCATCTAAAACATCGTGCAATGTTGCAAGGCCATTTTCTTCACTGGTAATTCCTGTAGATTGTAAAAAACATATTAAGCAAAAAATTAAAGAATTTATTACTAAAGTAATATGAATAATTACCAGAACGATTTCTTCGGAGTTCAATCATTTGACCTCCAGTTCCCAACATTAAGCCCATATGAACACAAAGTGTTCTTACATAAGTACCAGCCTCACATTTAATCCAGAAAACTCCTATATTGCTCTCCTCATCATAATCCAATAGCTTATTTTCATAAATAGTACGAATACGAAGCTGGCGTTTAACAGCTGCAATCAAAGGAGGTCGCTGAAATAGAGCTCCACGCAATGATTCCATAACTTTCTTGATCTAAGTAATAAAGAAAATATTAATGTGTATTTAATGAAATAAAATAATAAAATATCAACCTCAAGAACACTTTCAACTGGATTATGAAGTTTAAAAACTGAAATATACTCTTTTCCACTAGATTGTTGTGATTTTACAAGTCGAGTTGCTCTTTCAATACATACAACCAGTACACCTTAAAATTAACAAATACATTTAAATAATAATATACTAATAAAATAATTTTTATATAAAAATATTTAACTAACTTTAATTAAATAACATATTTAAATACCTGATGTTTTTGGATCTAATGTTCCAGAATGGCCAGTTTTTTCAACTTTTAATATTCGCTTAATCCAAGCTACTACCTCGTGGGAACTTGGATTGGATGGTTTATCCAAATTAATATATCCTGATCGGATATACTCTTTAATATCTCTTTGCAGTGGATTTGACCCAAAGGGTAAAGGAGTGTAATGATTTGAACGCACATTTAATGTATCAAAATTCTATAATAAAAAAATTAATTTTCTTTTAAATATTATTTTATTATATTATTATTATAATTGAATTTAAAATAATTTATTATTATTATTATTTTTTTTTTTTAATCTAATTGTTTTGAAATATATCAACACTACTTAATAAATTCTTAATATTAATGATAATCAAAAATTCAAAAATTAAATACTCTAGTAGAGGTCATGCATGTTATTTAAAAATTTACATTTGAACTTGAATTATTGATTTAACAACCCGAACAATGTTTACTATTAATTATTCATATTTTCTACCCAAATAACATATAGGTATATATATTATTATTTTTTAATGAGGGCTCTGACATTAAAGGTTGTTAGCTGTCTGCATATTTACTTTTTATAATATATTATTTAAATATATAAACAAAATAAATAACAAAATCTATATTAATACATTTTATTGATAAAAATTAAAACCATTGAAAAATATGAAATAATCAAATGTTTAATTAAAAATCTTTTTAATTAAGATCATTTGAACATTTATATTTAAAGTATAGTATTATAATTAAAATAATATTTTAATATATTCGAATGTACATTGTTATTTTATAATATTAATAATTATTTATACTTATATGTAGGTTAATGTGTTAAAATTTACCTTTAAAAGCAGGGGCCATTTTGAAGAGTCAATTGTAGCAATTTGTTCAGATGGTTTAATAAAAAATGGGATTTCAGCCTGGATTTGTCCTAAAGTACTTTCATCAATAAGTATTCCTTTAGATTTTCTACTTTTCTTTTTCTTCACAACTGGTAAAGATTCTAAAACAAAGGTATTTATTATATAATAATATATAATAATATATTATTATCAATTAAAAATAAAACTTAAGTTGGTCAATTATTTTAATTTAATCAAATTTAACCAATGACTTCTGTTATGGTTATAAAAAGTAATTAAAAATTATTTGATGTTTAATGTTTTTGAATGTCATTTTTTTTATTAGTTTATGTAAATAGCTTTGAATAAATCTTTATTAAAAGTAGAGTTAATATTTAAAGCATTTGACCAATATTTTAAATTTAATTATTTTCTGTTTTATTACTAAAGTTGAGTAACTTGTCCAATTTTAAGTATAACACTTTAATTACGCCAGTGTTTCACAATGATTTTCTCTAAGGACTATGTACAACATAAGAGATCACAAAGTAATAGTGAAATTATGAATTAGATTATTTATTTTAAAATACAAAATATGCAAATTTTTGTTGAATAAAATCTCTCTTAAATAAAAAAAATTCAAACATTCCTTATTTTGAAATTTATCTCACACAACAGTTTTTTAAAATAACCAAATATTTATAAATATTTAATGTATAATAAAACATTTGGGAAACATTAAGTTAAACTATTTGTTTTAGTATGTTTATAAAACAAATGTATGTATAAACAGTTGTTAAATAAAAACAATTAAACATTAAACAATAAGGTATATAGCAAGTAAGACGTCAAAAAATAATTATATTAACAAGGGAAACACAATAATTCTAAATAATCACAAAACATTTTAGAGACATTACACTATTTACATCGATAAAGTATTGTTTCGAAACGAATAATTTTCGTAATAAGTATCAAAAAAAAAATGTCGTAGCAAATAATGATAAAAAGAAAAAAAGAAAAACTAACAAAATATTGAAAGATCGTCTCGAATGTGTGTCAAACAATTCACGAGTTTGTTTGTTTTGTTTATATCGAACATAATATGCAACAGTTGCCGTATTAGTCAAAAATGTATAGAATAATTTACTCTCAGTACATTTTTACGAAACATAAACGAGCATAATTAGAAGCAAAATATCATTACAAAGAAATGTGTACTTACGTGGACTGGCCATTCTGAATAATTGTAAATAATTTGGGCAGCAAAAGTTAATACAGACAATGAAGGTAGAAAAATCGCTAGCGAAAAATATTAACGCTTGTAGTGACGCGGTAATGAAAGAATCACGTGCGAGCCGTGCTACCGCTCACTCGCTCGTTCATGAGAAGTATAAACATTCGTTCGGTTTTTTAGGTTAGAGAGTGCAATGTTTGTTCGTGATTGCTCCGGCTTTCAAGTGATAGTGAGACGTGCGCATTATCAAACGGTATACGGTATCTGTCCGTATTGATAATGTACTGAAACCACGACGAAGAACAATGTTATTAAAAAATTCTTTTAAAAACGCCACTCGTGACCCTATACTCCGATGATATGCTCTACAATATTTGCACTACTACTAATTTGTGGTATATTTCACGCGAATCAATTCTCAAACAAATACTATTTAAGTACCTAGTTTCAGTTTTTAACTGATGAGTGTTCAAGATATTTTCCGAATTTAAAGTGCGACAAAAACTAGTCGATTTTTCTGTTCCAAATCGACCGATTATTTATTATGCAACGAACAGAATGGGTGCAAAATTCATATTAGGTGTGGTAATGCTAAGATAAGTTAAAATACGAGAACAAGTGCTACCAATTAATTTTAGGAATTTATGTATTCATTTTATAAAATTACACTTTGTTTTGCTTTTAAAAACATAACTAAACTTCTTTTAGGAATTCATTAAAATAAGCCAATGAGATATTTTGCCATTTCTTTTATTCAATTCCTAAAATTTTTTTAGGTGTCAGTTTGCTTAAATGGAATCTATAATTACTTAGTCTCTTTTCCTCATATCCAATAAACTGTGGGATGGTCTCTCCAGGAGTCTACCGCTCTGTATTCCAATCATTACTTTGTTCATACTTTATTTTACTGCATACCATACATGCCCTGCTCGTTTTAATTTCATGCTTCTAAGAATATGTTAAATATTTGGTTTATTATATAGTCTTTGTATTTCATAATTTTTTTCCTTTCAAAAATTTCTGAGTACATATTGAAAATTACTTATTATTAAAAAAAAAATATAATAACAATTATACTTAAATAAAAATGTATTTACAGTTTTTTTCAAAATAACATATTGTTCTACTCGGTTTAGACAAATAATTTATATTTTCATAAAAAATTACCCAAGGACTCTGGGAGTACTTATTTGAATATTTTAATACAAGTAATACGTTTAATACTTAGGTACGTCAAAACATTGATTCAACAATGTAATATTTATTTATTTTTTCATTTGTTCTCAATGACAACTTTTTATTGATTTTTTAACTACACAGATAAAATTATTATAAAAATATATTTATATATTAATGATATACAACTGCGATGTCCCCCTCTGGGATAGATAGTCTGAAATGAACATTGATTGTATTATGACTACTCTACGTTACAGCACTACACTACTGTAACCATGTCTACCTTAGGGCAGTTTTCGACTTTGGTGTTCTATTTCTCAATAAATAATCATCGAATGGGTTCAATATTCATAACAAAAGTTTTTTTTTGGTCTCTTCATTAATATTTACCATAATTTAAACTTTTATAATTAATTCCTGATTTTGTATATTATTTTTTGTGGCTATCCCAAGTTATCAGTAAAAGGGCGAAATGTCACAAGTGTAATGTTACAGTAGTGTATTTCTTCCTTAAAAATTCTCCTACAAACCTACTACGTTGGTCGTAAATATTGATTAACAAACATTATAAAATAATTCAAATTTAACGCAACAATAACTAGGTTTTTAAAAATTTCAGTTTACAGTTTTATTTTTAATTTTTTTTTTGCTGTACATGTTACACTAAGCTTGACATTTTTGCCATTGAGAAATCACATTTCATCGAATGCACATAAATAATCAAATTCCAAAAAAATAATGTTGAAAAATTATTACTTTAATATTGAGAAACAAAATTTAAATTTCAAATGTATTTTATTATTAAAAATTATAAAAGTAACATTTTTTAAAATTGTTTACTTATTGTTTATTATTGCCACAATATGTATATCTTCATAATCAAAATTTGATAATTTTTTTTTTTTGACTATAAGCATGAAATTCCAAATGCTTTTGTGCTAATGAATTTCTTTCAAAAATTTTTTAAAAATTAACGTCCGGAAGAAACATGCATAACTGACAGTGTAAAAATTAATTTGCATCATAAAAATAACCGTGTATAAGCTCCACTAAACAAATTATAATGAACTATTAAATGGTAGCAACAATTAATACAACTGTTTTCAACACGAGTCTTAATTCACATTTTTCATATTGATTTTCATTGCTGTTACAATGAATGATCTTTTTGATATTTAAACGAACGACGAGTACCCAGACATTTTGAGCGGATCTTTCAAATATAAGAAAAAACCACTTTCACTATATAAAAACGTATTTAATAATTTTCTTAAATTTTTGAGGAGGGTTTGAACCCCTAAACCCTCTCTCCCTGTGTATGCGCCTGCCCTCAATCAACAGCGGCGGCCAACAACAGGTTTACACGGTAAAGTGCCGATGGGTTATACAACGGATGCAGATTACGCACAATGCGCATTATTGTATTACTGGCGATTGGAGCAAACCACAAAACGTTTCGGAAAACAGAATTCGGACGGTGCGCAACGTACCGCGTGAAAATAGCTCCGCCTCGAATGCGTTAGTGATAATCGGCCGGTCTGATGTTCTGCGCCGCTGACGGCCAACAACAATAATAACAACAATACACCATAACAGGTATTTACATTGTGATACCGATGAAAATCGAAATACACTGATAGGTATTGGGTACTTCTTCGAACGGAACAATTCGCGCGTTCACACAAAGAGTTCATCCGGTAACATTATTACTATTATTATTACTATTATTACTAATACTATTATTACTATTATTATTGTTATTATTATTATTATTATTATTATTATTATTATTTTATTGTTTTTTAATGTGCGCGGTCTATTATTCCATGATCCGCTCAGGGCTAATCGGCTTATAATAACCCTCTGATTTTTCCAGCGTTCGTGACCCGGACAATAGAATCGCCTAATTGTTTCATGACTTGAGTACACGGCTGGTTCTCCACGGATAACAAAAAAGAAAAAGAAAATTATGTACGAACAAAATTGTTTGGTGACGCTGACCGCGATGTACGTCGCGTCAATGGTGGTCACCGCTGAATCGCCAACTGGAGTGTACGTAGACACTGGTGTCCAAACTGTTAAGCAAGATCTCATGTCTATTGAGGAACGGAACGAGGTTGAACAGGAAATATTGACCATGTTTGGTGTGCCAAAAAAACCGAGGAAGGCTCCGAAGAACTTAAATGGTTCTGCACCGCAGTTTTTATTTGATGTCTATAAATCTCTACAGGAAGGGTCACGCGACAGGAAAACAAGAAGTGTTTCTGATGTTGGACTATATGATGATAGAACTGTACAAGACAGTGATGTTATTGTTACATTATACTTATCAAATCATTGTAAGTATTGATAAATGCTCATTTTTAATAAAGGTTATTTAGAAAATCTATTAGGTATTAGCTATTTTTATTGCTAGAGTTTCTCATTTAAAAAAAAAAAAAAAAAATCATTTATGTAATATAATATGCTTCACAACCAAATTTTAAACTATAAATTAATAATATAAACAATTTATATCTAAAAATTGTTTATAATGTATAGCTAAATAGGTATTTTTTATCTATTTACATTAAAATAGAATAGTATTTGTTCTTACTAAGTATCGATTATAATATGTTAGTTATTTTAATAAACTTACTTTGTTATAGTTTTGTATTTGTTGAATTTATTTTTAGCTCCGATAAGCAATGTACGCCATGAACATGGCAAACGAATTTTATTTGAATTAAATGATGTACCTTCTGAAGAAACTCATATGATTACTTCAGCCGAAGTTCATTTATATCAATCTGGTAATTCAAATAGTATCAAAAAGTATTCAGTAACTTTATATCAAGTTTTAATAACTGAAAGTGGGTAAGTAAATTGTCATTATAACATTAAGCATAATAACAGTTTGATGTAATAATTTATTCCTAATTTTTTATCTTAGAGAAAAAGAATTAGAATTTGTAGCTACTCAAAACACTACAACAGATTATGATGGATGGCTTCGGTTTAATGCAACAGGTGCTCTTGTTTCATGGACCCATTTTTTGTATCCAAATCGAGGATTTTATGTTTCTGTACATCCACTTGAGAATGAAGGTAATTATACATTAAGTGATCTTAACAATAACTAATTTGAAAATAACTTTTTATTTTATTATTATATTATGTACAATTAATTATAAAATAGTATTATTAAAATATTACTTTCTTAGTTCATATTACTACAAAGAAAATGCATGTTAAATTATTTTGGTTGTTTATTTTTTTTTATTAAATATATAATGTTATTTTTATAACAAATTAAAAAAAAATTAACTTTTCAATCCAAGGTTTATTTTATTCATTATTTATTATTAGTTATAGTAAGTTCAATAAAAAGTTCAGATATTTGAAATGTCTAAACATTTTAAAAATTAAATTTTTTTTTTTAATAATGTGTTATTGATAAGTTATCAGGGCATTTTCATTTAATATTATTATTTTTTTAATTTTTGCGAAATTATAAAGTTTTAAAGGTTGTACAGTTAATAATTTTAACAAATTCTTAATAAATAAATTATAATGTATAGTTGTATATTTTAATGTTTGTATGTATTAAATGTTTGCCTTAAATTTACTTTGATTTTCAGATTAGTGTATATTATTATTTTTCCTAAAGACTAAAATCATTTGATTTAATAAATGGAAAAATATGGCAATATGTTTTTAGATCGTGAAATTAAACCTGAAGAAATTGGTATGGTAACTTGGGCTGACAAACATCAATTGTCTGAGGCCAAAAAGCCTTTTATGGCAGTTTATTTGAAATCCAGAAATGGAGGTAACATAGTTGGTGGTCCTTCACTTCAAAAACACTATAGGCGGAGAAGAAGAAAAACTATTGAAAGTAGTTTCAATTCTAATCCTTTTCAAAGTAAGTATAAAACTAATGCATTTATATGAATCTAATAATATAGTTATTTCAATTAATTAAAAATAAAAATTAATTTACAAAAAAACAAGACAGATTCAATATTAATAATCTACTATGATTAATTTATTATTATACATTTGTTTAGATTAATAAAGGGTATTAAACAAGGTATAGAGTAGAGAAAATATTGTATATAGAACTTACACATTTTAAAAAGAAATAGCAAACACATTATATTACTATGTTAAATAATTAAGTACTTACATTAACTTTGTTGCTTATTCATTTAAAGTTTTACATTAATTTCCAAGTTTTTATTTTTTTTTTTTTGTTAAAGTTTTATTTTTTTATTCTAACCCCTTATTCTGTAACATTACTAAACAATTATAAATAATAAAAAAATTAAATATTTTAAGGTTTATTATGATAAAAATAAAACATAAATATATGTATTTTAGACATTGGAGATGGATTTCAGTCTAGGAGTTGTCAAATACAAACATTATATGTGAGCTTCAGAGATCTTGAGTGGCAGGTAAAATTAAATAATTAATAATAATTTTAATAAAATAATGTTTTCTTACTATACACTTTTTTTTATTATAATTCTGATTAAAATTATCTAGTAACAATTATTACTTTCATAAATATTTATATTTTGCGAATTAATAAATTCCTAAATGAGATTAAATATTACTTTTCTACTTTAAGATAAACATATTAAATTTAAAATTAATGTTTGAATTTTAAGATTCAGTGAAGTGTTGACATTTATCTTAAACTAATGTGTTGTACAATTTTTTTTCAGGATTGGATAATAGCTCCTGATGGTTATGGAGCATTTTATTGCACGGGTGAATGTAATTTTCCGCTCAATGCTCATATGAATGCAACTAACCATGCTATTGTTCAAACTCTGGTACATCTAATGAGTCCATTGCAAGTACCTAAACCATGTTGTGCTCCAACGAAAATGGCTCAACAGGCAGTACTATTTTTTTTAGAAGATAACAATGTTATATTGAAGAAGTATAAAAACATGATAGTTAAAAGTTGCGGATGCCATTAAATACTATTTTCATTAAATATAAGTACTACTTTGTGGCTGTTTATTAAAATCTGGTATAAATAAATATTTATTAACAGATTATTTTGTCCCATAATTTTAAGTTTTATTGTTAACTGTTGTGTGATTGAACACAACTCACTATTGACATTGATCAATTGTAATTGATTTTATATTAATTTTCTTAATGTTAAAATATCTGATAAGCAGTAAATATTTTTTTATGATTCTAATCAAACTTGAATTAATTATTACACTTAAAAATCAATAATACACCAATTATGAATTAAGTTAAAATTAAACACTGAAATTTTTTGTCAAACAAATATAAAGTGTATTTATTGTAGACTTTGAATATAGTTTTAATTTTTTGCTAAAGATATTCATATTTCCGTATTTCAATTTATATATTTAAAATAATAAAAATTAAGAATTAATGTACTATAGGTATCTTTTAAATAATATTATTTTTAATAATTCAAGCCGCTTAATTAATATATTCTATGCCATAATGATTATCGAAATGTTTGTTAATTTTGGTAAATAGTGTCAAATTATGATTTGATTTTTTTTCCAATATCCCTCTTTAATTTAGCATGTTAAGTTTTCTTTTTAAAACCATTGTTATAAAATAACAACGCTCAATCTTGTTTTATCTTTTATATGTGCCTTATTGAATGTTTATTTTTTATAATTATTTGTGAAATTTAATATTATTATATAATATTATGATGAGAAATGTATTTTGTTGATATTTCATTAATTATTATATAATGAGCTATATTTGTAAAAGTAATCGTATTACAATTTTAGGAAATAAAAATATGCATAGATACCTATAACAAATTGTTTTATAAGGAAATTATTTTATTAAAAATTACTGCTGTAATATATGATGAGAATTTCAGATACTTATAGAGGTAAAGACTTTATAAAAATCGGTTTTATATACCAATAATTTAACTTAATAACTTATTGTATAATTACTAACAATACTTGTGTAATACAATTTTTAGTTTATTTTATTCGTATTGTAAACCATAATATAGTTCAAGTTTACTCTATCATTAACATCGTATACTTTAAGGTACCAGGTATAAGATGTTAACACATTTTTGTATGCATTAATCACTGTTCCTATATTTTACTTATTATTTTGAAAATTTGCATTATATTTTTTATAATACTTACAAATTTATAATTATATAAATGTAATATATGAATTTTCAACAAATATTCATTAAAATTATTATTTTTTAGTTAATTGAAACTATTAGTTATTTTTACTAGATTTTTATACTTAGTCTCTGAATAAATAATGTCAGGTTATGTCAAAGCCATATATTATATGATTACTTTTATATTGAATACAGTTATTTACAATTTATTATCGTGTACATTTATTTTATATATCCAAAGATAATAGTATATATGAGTAGTCACAATAGATATAAACTACATCAGTAATCCAAGCATTTCAAGTGTCATATTTTATTTAGGATTATACCTACTAATCATATTGTGAGTAATTTCTTATAATAATTGACACCAACAGTAATGAAGACTGGCGCTATTGAAAGGTATTCCTGTTAATTACAAAACAGAAAAAAAAAATTATTACATAGTATAATCATAAAAAAAAATATATATTATATATTGAAACTTTGTAGATTGTTATGTGAAAAAACCTAACTCTTATCACATGAGGTTAATATTAATTTATGAAAACGATTTTTTAGACAATTGTAAAAAACCAGGTTTTCTTGCAGGGTGCACTTTAGCATTCAGTTTAAGTGCAGTCTTACGTATCTTAGCCATAGTAGATGTAGATGAACTTTTGGAACCACACTTCCTAAAATAAAGAAAAATGTATGTATTTAATAAATATATGTTTATTTTGATAGTTACATTTTAATCAGACACATAGACTTCAAACAGTGATAACCAAATATTTAGCAATTGAAATAGTGAATAATAATTCTTCATTCAATACTTATGCTAAATTAGGTAAAATACTTAGAAAAATAGTATTCATATTTTTTATACAAATTATATTCCGAATACACTTTAAAATATTTCAAAAGTATTCCGAATACTTAGAAAGCATTTCGTTTTTTATACTTTAAAAGTTATAGATGTCATGGAAAATATTTGAAATTGTAGTCTAAATATATGAACTGTAAATGTATACTATATAATTCTGATGATCTATGAATTACAACAATAATAAATATCTAAAATTATCTTATACAAGATACGACGGAAACATGGACGTTATCACGGGGGGAGGATAGATTCCCTTGAAGGTTCTTTATTTTATTACGAACAAGTAATACATACGCCTTTTATCTACTTTTGATATGTGTTTTCAATATTGACTAGTTACTATATTTAAATTTTTTTTGCTTACGGCTTATTATGTAACAATTTTTTTCATCCCCCCTCATTGAAATATCCTGAGAACGCCTCTGGACGGAAAAGTAATGAAATAATTTAAAAAAAGATAATTTAACGTTTAAAAGTTTTTCGGAACATTATTCAAAATACTTTATTCAGTACTTCCAAAAAAAGATAATCAAAATATTTTTAAAGTATTCCGAATACTGTAAACCCAGTTTGGATGTACTACACATATGGCGTATATACGTTTATACTCTCAATATAATTTTGAAAATGCATGGATATACTACGTATATTCTTAAGTCTTCAGCACTTCGCAGAGAAGTATTAAATATAATTAATTTTACAAGTTATAATTTTGGCCTTATTTTGTAACAGACATTCAGAGTTTTCTCTCAGACGATTAGTATATTATTACCAGGGGCGCCGGAATGATTTTTTTGCTGTGGGGGCAAAATATTTCAAGCTTTTTTCTAGAGGGCATAGAAGCAAAAATAGGGATATTTATTTTTGGGGCTTAAACTCCATCTCTTCCCAGATTCTTACAGCACCTATGCCGAGGAAATGTGTACATGTGTACATAGGTATAATATTTTTTTCTTAAAAATATTTATCAAACAAATTCAAATCATGTAGGTATAAAACAAAATTTATCAACAATACAAATTACAGTTGTAATTAACTTTTTCACATACACAGTTTCTTTGTTGTATAATCTTGAAACAAAAATAACATAACTATATTTTATTATACAATATTTATAATTATAATATACAGTTTATATTTTAATAAATAATTTACATTTAGCCAAATACACTTTTTCTCTCTACTGCCCAGCTAATGAACACTTTTGGGATATCATCCAAGGAAATCTCATAGAAAATAATTTGGTTTAAGTGTAATAGTAATAAATGAGTCAAACGCTTTTGACTCAGAGTTCGACGTGTAGGCTTGTAAACACCTGAGCCCACTAAATGACCTCTCTGGTGTGGCTGATGCTGCAGGTATTGTGTATAATAGTATAATAAGTCGTTCAACTTGAATTATCAATTGACGTGAAGTTTCTGGCAACATTTTAAATATTTCAACTGTATTTTTTATTGTTGCTGAGGGATTATCAGAATTTAAAATATTGTCAAGCATTATTAACTGAGCAGCTAATTGATATACATTAAAATCAATTACGTAAATACTGAGAAGTTTTTATATTACCCTTAGTTCAATTTTTTATCTATTGATTGTACGTATCAAAATAATTTCCATTGATACTAATTTGTCTAACCCAGACTGAATGAATATTTCATTTAATTAGTTCAACAAACAATCACTTTTATAGGACCAGACATAGTTGCCGCTCCGTCAAAACAAAGTCCTTTAACATTTTCAGAACTAAGACACATACGTGTCAATAAATCATTGATGTAAGAAAATAATATTTCGGCATTTCCACTTGTAGGATTATACATACCCACAAAAATTTCGTTTATATTTAAAGAAATATCTGTAGCGCCATCAGCCATTATAGCCTTAAATGAATTTTTTAGAACTGAATTTTTAATCTTTTATAAAACAAAATGCGCTATAGTTTCAAATAATTCATTTTGAATATCCCAACTTAACCAATTGTTTCATTTTTCAAGCCAAATTTTTAGTACAGAATTTTCAAGTGAACGCTCTTGTAATAAATAAATTAAGTTTCCAGAGTCCCATGTACCATTACGAATAACTTGACCACTATTAACTAATTAACGAATAGATCTTATAACAATTTTAAATACTGTACGAGCTTCTTTTTGTTTATTTAAAGACTATTTAGTAATTTAAGATATACCAGGACGAAAGTTTTTACGAAAATTTAAATATTCTATTGATGTTATATGGTTTTCACTTTTTTCGTGTATAGACAACCACTCAGTGCCTTTTTTTCAATTTTGAAATCCAGTATCAATAAACGATTCTTGTCCATGAATTTTTATTTTTGTTTTTTTAGTTTGACTGACCAAAGCACACGGATAACATAAAACAAAATGTTTTCTTTTGAACTGAATTGGACCATTTCAACTGACATGATCTTTCATTTGTTTTAGGGAATAAATTATTTAGTTAAATTAATACTATTTTTAGAAGTTATTGTTTCTGTTATGGGTAGTGTAGATGAACGAATGGGGATGATTTATAATGCTTGTGATTGCTTGTTTCCGTTTTCTGTATAAAATAAGCAAAAAGTGTAAGTGATACTGACAGATATTAAAAATACATTTTTTTTAATTTGAAACCGAAAAAAACGAAATTAAAAAAAAAAGCGAGCAGTAGAGTAAGTGTCAAATGAATAACAGTTTAAGGTTTATAACTAATCTGAATTAAATTAAATTTGAAAGCAATTATAAACAATTTTTTTTCGAAAATAACGATTCTGAGAGATTAGTTCACATTAGTTTGACAATATAATTATAGAAGTGCGACGCGCATGCCGTAGCAGTATTTTTCCTATCTGTGCTCTGTGCAATGTATATTCTATCGGCAAACCACGTGTGAAAATTTGGTAAAAATAAAAATTTAGTTATTGTGGACTAAATGTAAATATAAATAGGTCATGAAGTCGTGGGGGCTCTGGCCCCACAGTATTTATTTTGTGGGGGCAATTGCCCCCACTGTTCCGGCGCCCCTGATTATTACGAAGTAATTATTGATGGTATACTATGTATTTATGATCGAATCAATTAATTTAAATAATTTTAATTTCTATTTCAGTAAAAAATAAAAATGTAAACATTTCAATTTTTGATAATATTTAGAAACATTTCCCCTCCACCACCGCCACTAACCGCCGTCTATATAATAACAATTCTGACACTCGTCGACGTAGTATACTCTCAATACAACTGATGGGAAAGTCACTTTAAATAAGAATTCAGTACCTATATAAATCCTAACTATGTATGGCTGTATGATGTACTAATAAACAGTGACAGAAATTATATGGTTTTTTTTCATTATATATAGACTACAAACATATATGTATTCATATGTATCATATTGTGTCTTAATTTTAATTAAGTTCAATATAATAGTAGTATTTACTTTTTTGCTCGGCCCTTTTTAAACCGTTTGGGTTTTCTAGTGGACGAATTTGCTTTTCTTTTTTTACCTCTTGAACTCTCCAACATTTGGTTAACCATATCTTCATAACATGGAGAATTATCACTATTTTCTAGATAAAGATTACTTTGACAATTATCTTCATTGAAATTTTGTTTGTTTTCAGTAGCTAAAATTTCTATTAAAAAACAAAAAAATATTTTTTTTTAAATACCAAATTTACAAAATCAATCATAAATATATAGGTACTTAAGTATTGAAAAAATATATTATAATTTTAATAATTTAATTGATTGCCTATATTACATTTAATATAAAATATATGATTTTAATCTAGATTTTCATAATCGAGATTTTAGAAGTAAAATATAATTATATATTGACATTGACAAAATAATAATAATAAGATACTTGTATTTTTACCTGACTTCTCTGTAGCTGCTTGCCGTGTGATTTCTAATAAAGGTTCACCAAACTTGTCAAAATTAGATTTTGTAACACCGTCAATTTTTAACATATCTTCTTCGTTTTCCGGCATTAGAAGTGACATTGTACGAATTGCCTATGTACAAATGCATTTTATAATTAATTATAGTTAAAATTATAATTTAAATGTTACCTACTAAATATGTTAATGTTGATATTTACACTTTTTTTTTACAATCATCTTGAAAAAAATTATTAAAAAATATTAAGAATTTATATTTTTTAATGAAATGTCTGTGAATCATTTTACTAACGATTTATTTTTAAAATTAATATTTTGTCCAACTAACTTGAATCGTCATAACAGCACTTGTATTGATTTCTAACGAAGCAGCTAAACCACGACACACATCCATGAGATTTTCATAACATTTTTCTTGTATTTCTTTTAACATTGGATTTATTGCCGGCTCTTTTTTACTATTAGAAGAAGTTTGAGCAGCAACTGAATTGTTTGTTGAACTCAAGGCGAGTGATAACTGACAAAAATAATATTAATTTAAAGTTACTTTATGAAGTTATTATGAATTTACCTTGACAAATCCATTCAGAAGCTTTTCAGCTGCAGGACCAATTCGAATATATGCATTCATAATATCAGATTTATTAGCAACCACCATCTCTTCTCTTAAATATCCTTCGAGTATTAATTTATTTATCAATCGTTCTATATCATGTCTATTCCAATGTACACCACAACCAAAAATATTAGAACGTTCATGACCTGAACCATAAGATTAATTTTATTTTGTTTCAAACTCATAAAATATAAATCATTGAATTAAAAATCATACTATGTAATTTCACTTTTTGAGTTCTACATCCTTTAAAAATATCCACAAAATGAGTGAAAGTAAAATTATTTTTCCAATTACTGTCCGAACCACAAATTTCCCGAACAGCCGTAAGTATTTTAATGCTTTCTTCAGTCACATCAATTAATTTTGTAGACAACTGATATTATTTAAAAATGTAAAAATTATGATAAGTATAGTATTTCACGTTAAAAAGAAAAACAATTATATCAATTATATTCAAATAAATTAGTAACAAAAACATTTTAATAATTATTATTAATATATAAATAGATAAGAACTGTAAAACCTGTGTAATATGGAACCTGACTTTTAAAGAAAATTGTTACGGTCCCGGCGAACCTAATGTATTTTTAAATATATCGTTCTCTGAATAAGATGGAATCTGTTTAACGTGGAAATGGAAACGATATTTTGTCATACACCTGTATATCATTGAAATAATACGTACATATACAAAATGTATGCATATAATGTATATTAAATGTATATTACAATGTATTTTAAAATTATCAGTCAATGAATATATTCTATATAAATTATATAGATTATTTCGTTGCAATAAGTTATTTTATCGATAAGTGTCGTCAGGGACGGTCTGGGAGAAAAATTCAGGCCAGGATAATGTATTACACCAGGCCACATTTCAATGTTTACGGCATAGGTGTTAATATAAGGGGGGATGTGGGGAGGGAAAGTTATATGAGGTTTTACACCCCCTCCCACCATTATAAATTAATTTTATAATTATTTATTAATTTTTTAGACTTAAGCTTATAATATATGTAAGAGGATATAAAAATAGTAAATAGACCTTTAATCAGTATCAATATTTTAGTGACTGTTCATCTCAATTCAATTTCTAAGCCTAAAGGATAGTTACACCTAGATGTATGTATTCTCTTTAAACAATT
>JASXSY010002383.1:0-56768 GCA_034509805.1 Sipha maydis | reverse complement strand
TAGCAAATGTGACTGAGATGATTGTAGTGTTAGACGATGTTCGTTATCATGTTAATCAATATGGTTATATTCAACCTGATTGGAGTGATGTGTATTTGCATTTGGTAGACCCAATGAAAAATGATATAATGTCCAGTGGAGATGTTTTAACTATAATTGATGATAAATATGACTATTTAAAAGACTATTATCAGAATTTTGCTATTGAAAATGTTGTGGTAAGTAAACAAATTTAAGCTACATTTTATTTTAATTGTATAATAGTATTTTAAATAAAAATAATATATTTTTATTTATTTTACTTGATCAAAAATATTTTTTACTTAATATGATTAAATATTTACTAATTTAAACTTTATTTATAAATATAATTATATAAATTTGTTTGCTAAATACATAATTTACATGAATATTAATTTTGATTATTATAGCCAGCATTGGTTGTCACTCAAAATGAATCATTTGAACCTACTATAGCTGCTTTAGTAGCTTTATTAGTAGTATTGGCTGTTGGATGTATAGGTGTATTAATAATTTGTTGCTGTTTCAGACATTGGTAAGATATTTTCAATAAATATTATATTGATATTTATCATACCAAGATTAATAGTTCCGTAAAAATAATTTATTTTACAGGATGTTTTCAGATTTGGACAATAACTCTATAAAGAATGACATATTGATAAAAAAAGCTGTAATTGATGATCTCAGTACTACAGAAAATCCTCTTTGGATTGAACAGTATGTTAATAGTGCTTCAGATAGTTGTTAAAAATTGAATTAATGCATAATCTTCAAAATATATTTAAGATTCAAAGTTATTTGTGTACTAGTTATTCATATGTATTTTACAGAAAATTAAAGTTGTACGAAGAGCAAGAATTAACTATGCAAGTTTTTTGTGATCTAGAAAATAAAGAAATACCTATTAGTCAAGATGTTGTGGTACATATATAGTTTATATTTTTGATTTCTTTATTAAATTATGGTATTGTTATCTATATGAATGTATAATTTAGGGAGATAATACTTATGCTACAATACGACGTCCTTCTCGTCGGGGTTCTATTAATACTTTATTAACAATGACACCTGGTGAATATGCTACTTTGGGTGGATCTGTTTTGCCATTGCCACCCGATGGAGGTACTTCCCATAGTCAACAGGTAATGAATACATTGTGTGAATAGTATTAAACACAGTGTGTATATTTTATGATACAGAATTTTATTAAGTTGCTGAGAGTCTTATGGCATTAAACAAATAATTGTATTAATTGGTATCAAAATAAAATTGTTATATACATTTAAATATTATTTTGTTTTTAGATGTTTGAAGCGTCTCTTGGATTTCAAGGATCTACATTCCAAGTACCAGATTCTGCTTTGGATACAAGCAATCTCTTGATAAACAATTCCGAAATATAACATCACAATTTTTATATTTATTAAGAACTTTAAATTTCTTCATTGTTATTACTTAAATATATTTGTATAGCATATTTAATAACTGCTAGCATTTATTTGTGTTATTTTAATTACAAGATATATATATATATATATAAATTTAGTTATATAACTTAATATGAATCAAATGGATGTAATAATTTATAACTAATTTATACTACTACTACTAAGTCAATTATTATTAATCATATTCAATATATTATTATAGACCTGTTTAACAGAGCCATTTTTAAGTTTAATCAAGGTAATTTTAATTTTAGAGTTAAGAAAAATTGTATATCACTTTACTTCTTGAATTTTTAAAACATGCAAGTATTAAAAAATTGTTAAATATTTGCTCATCAAACAATTAATTTTAATATTTTAAGATGAAATTTGTAATAAGTTATTAATTTTCAAATGTGATAATATTCAGTATATTTAATGACTAAAATTATAACGTAAATAAGAGTTATTAAATTATTAATTTATTTTTTTTTCACAACGATTAATAGATCTTTAAGTATTAGCAATAATATTTGTACCCAATGCTGTGAAATTATTTATTTTTATTTTTTTATAACGAAAATGTTTTAACTAAATAATGTAGTTTATTTTTGTACTTTTATAATTTTATATTGTATTTGGAATAAAGTAGTTTGTTTTAAATTATATTTATTACAAATTTTTTAAAGAAATTTGTGTCAACATTTATTGTTTTTTAAATTTTTGTTATATGATAGCATTACAATTTAATATCTTTTAACAAATATATTTTTAAAAACATCCAAAACCATAATTTTTCTAATTGTTTCATTGTTAACCCGTAACTGGTACAGTGGGATGTCATTCACCGCAATTTTTTAGTCACAATTCATTCATTGAATCACTAAGAAATAATAATTTTTTTGAAAAAAAAAAAAATAAAGAATGATTGTTAATATTATACTGATAATTATTATCTATAAAATTATTTAAGAATTTAATCTATAAAGATCCAAATACTGTTATAAATTTAACTGGTATGTCACACCGCACTGTACTAGTAATGGTATATTTTTTCACTGTACCAGTTACGGGTTAAACTATGATGAAGTCTTGAAAGTATATTTACACGTTAATAATTTGTATTTATATCAATTTTGTATCAAACATGAGTGAAAAAGTTTTTCTATACAAATTTAATTCAGTGTGAAATGCATGTTGTTGTATTTGTATCAGTTTTAATTTTGTGTTGTAATAGATATTATTAAATAACGACAAAAATTATAAATTTGAATTACCTGATCGATTTATTTCATTTCCAATACCATCTTTGTACACACGTCCATACACTTGGCATATAATAAATCATGACTCCACTTGAGAATGAACCATCTCAATGAGTTTATTATCAATACACATGTGTATAAAATATTATAACATAATTTTGATTTAAAACAAATGTAATTGAAGTTTGCCAAGTTCAGACTATCACAGAAAAAAATTGGACTCTGTACATTGTTTCAAATTGCCTATGTCAAATTTAATAATACAGAATCAGATGGTGCAGGTACTGAATGGACACATATAATCAAGCCTATTACAAGTAAATAAAATAAAAAACACCTATGTGTAAAAATACCTTATTCTTATACCTTTAAATTTAAAAAAATATTATCCAACAATTACTTTTTTCATATTAAAAAAAATTAAAATAAAAAGCATTGCCTCTTTTATAGATAAGAATATCCATATTGACACTTATTGCCTTTCACAAAAATAGAAGCTTTTTTAAATACAAACCTATGATACTAATCTCTTAAAGAGTAAAATCCGTTATTGATATTTAATATTACCAATTTCATAATCACACATAAATTAGATAAAACAAAACGCAAATTAAAAATTGAAGGAAAAGGCAGATTTTTTAGCAGTCAGTATTTTATTATATACCAAACAAAGATATTGTAAGCTTATAAATTATTTTGTGTGGGTAGCTTGGGCCTTTCTCATTTGTAACAAAATGTTGCTAAGTTCTTCACGCTTCCTCTTGGCTCGGATGTGTGTTCCCAACTAAAAAAATAAAAATATTAAATTTAATTAAAAAATAAATAAGATATTGATACAATTAAACTTACTCGTCGTTTTAAGAATTTCAATGCACGTTTGTCCTTGGATACCTTCAACAATTCCATGGCTCGCTTTTCAAATGGTGCATGACCCATCACTTCCCTAACAACATCTCTAATGAATTTGTTGTGTTTTGTCAAACGCTACAAATAAAAAAGCTTAAAATAAAAACTATACATAAACTCAAATAGTAAATTAAAATAAATAATAGGTAATTAAGAACATTATTGATCAACGTTTTAATTTTAATTTTATATATAAGTCAAAGAATGAATATATTTCTAATAAATGTATTAAAACTAGGAATAACGTTATTTTACCAAAAACTATGTATAAAAACCAAAACCAAGTATTAGTATATATCAATCAGATATATATAAAATAAATTAAGGTTTAAATTCATTTATCATAGGGTAGTAGTAATTTGTTATGGAATTGTAAAAATTATACTGTAATCATTTCAACAAAAAACCTTATTTTCATATAGTACCTATACCTAATAGTGTATTATGGAACAATTACAGATGGACATACGTAATAATAATAATTTACACAAAAACATTTAAAATATTGTAATGAATTATAATTTATGTTACTCACGCCTTTGGTACGGGCTTGTCTGAGTTTTTCACTTTTGGCTGAAAGTTCTTTGCCGCTGACTTTACCGACTCTTTCAATTTTTGTGGTCTTGTGACCACGTTTCATACCAACTGCAAGCTCATAACGAGGAGCCATTGTTTTGGATCTGAAATAAGTTTAGAATAGATATTATTGAATTCACATCAAATGCGAACGACCTAGGCGAAAATCGTTACAATACAGAATAACAGTTAAATAATAAATATTATGTATATTTTCGGAAGAATATTTTAAGAAAAATGTGTAACGAACAGGACTGAATACTTCAATAATAATTAAATTTTACCTGAAGACGGATGTATATGGATAAAGTTGGAACGCGAACGATGTTTAACTAAAAGAAAACTGATCTACAAGTAAAAGAAACATACACGGATTGCAGATACTATACAAGAAAATTTTGAGGTTATACCATGGTAAACAGTAGATAACACGAGGTATGATTACGACTTTATCAAAGTGATAATTGATAAGCGTTTATGTTATCAATGATAACGCAATGATGGTTTTTGAATTTTTGTTTATTGGAACTAGGGGTTAGAGTTTAAACTCATTTTGGTGAATCGAATCTTTCAATTAAATTACTAAATTTATATGATTCGTTGAAAACGGTTTGAAATCAAACCGTTTTAAATTCAAAACGGTTTACTGTCATATAAACGGTTCTAAAACGTTTTGAAATCATTAAACCGTTTTGATAGATAAAACCTTTGCACTAGGTAGTTTAAGGATTTCAAACCGTTTTAACTATTTGGAAACGGTTCATAAATGTATCATATAAACGGAAATTACGGTCGGTGATAACACAGTATCATGATTAATCGTGTTCATAATCATCACAGACTAATTTTAATAATTAGTCTGTATTATTAATATTATTAATATTATTAAATGATTATGCCAGGACAATCGACAATGGAGCCATTATTTTGTGTTAGGCAATTAGTAGAGAAGTACAGAGAAAAGAATATAAAACTATGCATGGTGTTTATAGATTTAGAAAAGGCGTATGACAGGGTGCCAAGGGAAGTTTTAAGGTGGGCATTAATGAGAAAAAATGTCCCAAAAATGTATGTTAATTTGATCCAGGATATGTATGAAGGGTCGAGTACTAGTGTCAAGAGTCGGTGTGGAGTATCAGAAGGTTTCAGTATAGGAGTAGGTGTGCACCAGGGGTCAGCTCTAAGCCCCTACCTGTTCTCAGTGGTAATGGATGAGGTTTCAAAGGAGATACAGGGTGAGATACCATGGTGTATGATGTTTGCGGATGATATAGTTCTGATAGGAGAAAACCTAGAAGTTGTCAATAATAGGTTAAATGAGTGGAGGTTAGCCCTCGAAGAAAAGGGATTGAGAATTAGTAGAAATAAAACTGAGTATATTGAGTATGATTTTGGACAAATAGACCAAGAAGTTGAAGGAATGAGGAGACAACTGACAATAGATGGTGATGTGATAGGTGAAGTTGAGAGCTTTAAATATTTAGGATCTTTTGTTCGAAAGGACGGGGGCTTTGACATTGATGTTAAACATAGGATTAAGTGCGGGTAGATGAAATGGAGAGAAGCATCGGGCGTGTTATGCGATAAGAGAATTCCAATTAGGCTGAAAGGTAAATTTTATAAAAGTGTAGTGAGACCAACTATGCTGTATGGTTCAGAGTGTTGGGCGGTTAACAGGAGAATAGAACAAAGTAAGAGTGTCGCGGAAATGAGAATGCTTATATGGTTGAGTAGAGTGACAAGAGAAGATAGAATAAGGAATGAATACGTGAGAGGTAGTGTTGGTGTAGCGCCAATTGTGGACAAGATGAGAGAAAATAGGCTGAGATGGTTTGGGCATGTGATGAGGCGAGAGGAAACGAATGCAGTAAGAGTGGTTATGAAGATGGACGTTGAAGGGAAAAGAGGAAGAGGAAGACCAAAAAAGAGATGGTTGGAGACTTTGGAGAATGACATGAGGGCTGTCGGTGTGTGCAGAGGAGAGGTGATTGACCGAGTAAAGTGGAGGTGTAGGACAAGGGTGGCCGAACCCATATAGTTGGGAGGAAGGCGAAGTAGAAGAAGAAGAAGAATTATTTATTAAATGATTCTATTATATAAATATTTCTTTTCAGTATTTACTACGCTTCTAATTATTTCCGTTTCAACAAATTTCTTCTAAATTTAATGATTTTTTTCAATCTTTTTCTTTTTTTGCTCTTATTTTAATTTTTCGTTGCATTTCACTGACAAATGCAATGACAAGTGCCATGTCTTTGACTAATACCGTTATATTGAACAAATTATATTTGAAATAAAAATCGAATAACATAAATATAAATTTTAATTAAACTGATTATTATGTATTTTTTGATAATAACCATGGACTAACATATTATTATCATGGCAGATAAAGTAAATAATTAATACGTTTTGAAACAAATCTTACTAAATCGCTTATAATTATTTACATATAAACATTTAATAAATAGACTAATTCAAACCGTTTTCAACATTTTCAAAACGGTTTGATTTCAAATCGTTTTCGACGAATCATATAAACGTAGTAAATCAGTTGAATCAGTAAATCGACTATCAACTTTTCCTACTCTTTTATTTGTATCGGAATCATATACCTATCGAATGTTAATTCTCGACTCTTGGAATTTGAAGTCTCGATTCGTTAACTCGCAAGTCAATGGTCCATATTTCATTGTTCTTTTGAATCGTTATCGGCCTATTAAAATCTCATAATTTTTAACTAATTACGATTATCCATTGTATTACTTAAATAAATATTAGAAATTTTAAAAATTATGTAAATTTTTTTAACTTTTTCTTTGTAACATTTACGCCACAGTTGTAATTGAAGTTAATTGATTCGTAAAAATTAAAAATAAATGATTTAACCCTTCAATGCATACTGTAGCAATTATGCAACATGTTTTTTTTAATTTCTCTGGACGTATAGTTATAT
The DNA here is from genome assembly GCA_034509805.1 of Sipha maydis. Classification (NCBI taxonomy): domain Eukaryota; kingdom Metazoa; phylum Arthropoda; class Insecta; order Hemiptera; family Aphididae; genus Sipha; species Sipha maydis. Next base: position 49,614 of record JASXSY010002383.1, on the reverse strand, counting down.
AGATTGTGTACACAGCGATATCTATCGCATAAAACGTGTACTAATGTTGTAGTATATAAAATAATATTTGTGATAACTATCAATGTGATTTAATAAATGATAATCGTTTTATGAAATGTAATATGATAACAGGTACGAATTTTTCACTGACTTTTAACGCTTTTTATTTTATATTGGTCATAGTTCAAGCTGACCCAAAATTTATTACTGATTGGTATGTTAGTAAATTGTTATTATATAAAAGAACATAAATCTCACATTTGTTTGGTTAAGATTTATGAATCATTTTTCTTGTGTTGCAAATTTGCAACAGTATGCACTGTCGTAATTCCATAATCTATACGACGTGCCTGTTGTTATCGTACACATAATTGGACTCATAATAATACAACATAAAATATTCTGTTTTTTTTTTGTACATTTTCAGTTAATTTTGTTTAGAATTATGGATAAATTAAAGAATGATGATGAGATTCTAAAATTGTTAGATTGTAATTGGTTTGAGAGTGAAGATGAATTGGATCTAAGTGATGATGAACAAGAAGACAATGCCATAATATTTGATAGAATTGATTTAGATTTCCCATGTAAACTTTTTAATTTATAGAAATATTAAATTTTAGAAATTATTGAATTTAAAAGGATTAAATTTTTTTGTAGAGCTGATTGATATTGAAAGTTTACCTTTTGACATTTTACAAGATTCTTCTCCCAATAATTCAAATATTTCCGAAATTCCGAAAAATATGATTGTTTCCAGACGTTCCATGGTGCTAAAAATACTTAAACTTTAATTTTTACTTGTTTATTATATTGTTAATAAATTGTATGAATTGTTTTTACATTTTCAGAACTTGAGAAAGAGATCTCTATATCTATAAGTTGTTTATTATAATAAGGATTTTAATAAAATAAGTATGATTATAATTTATAGGTTTTGATTTTTTAATGCATACTGTTGCATATTTGCAACATGCAAAAAATTGCGATTATTGTTGCAAATATAAATTTTTGATTTTTTTAATTATTTTTATCGAATTCTACGGGTATAAATTAGTTTAGATTATTTATTTCAACAATATCTAAAAAATCATGCATTAAAGGGTTAATTATGTCTGCAAATCTACGAATACATAAAAAAAACCCAAAATTGCATAATAATTCATAAAGCTTTAGGATGATTGATGAAAAATTAAATAATTTGAATGGAAACTTAAACTCGTCATTCAGTCAATTTTGGTATTAAAGCTAAAGTAAAAAAACCGGATGGGCCTCGCTCTGCTGTACAGTTAGGGGTGGAGTGCACCTCGCTTATAGGATAGGTCATTATTATAATGGATTTGTTAAATTTGAATGCAATGATAGATATCATTGTATACGAATAACGATTCTGAACGGAGTTCATATGTTTGTCTAGGATATAATACATTGTTATTTATAAACATTGTAAAAAGTATATTTTATTTTGAAACGATAAATATATTTTTCAATTAGGATGGGTTGGCAGTTGCATACAGCGATATAGTTTGTCAGTCTAGAACATTCTACATTATATTATATTTTACATGTAATTTTATGTCAATATTCGCTGTTCAAACGCTTATAAAAAAAAATTGTGCCTATGGATTTTAATAATTTTTGAATGACTTTAAGAACTACTTCTGTGGAATCTTCTATTAAATTTTCAAGTATTTTGTACGAGCCAAATTTTTTTTATCACCGATTATAAAAAAAAAATATAAAAAAATCGAATATTTTAAATGCCTATAAGTGTCTTAAAAATCAATATAATATTTTGAAAAAAATATGACATAAAGGAAATACCAATCTTAACAGCTGGTAGAAATTTCAAAAATCTGCGACTTATACTTTTTGAATTATAAAAAATATTTAAAATCGTTTGAGAATAAATCGCTATTTTAGGCAATTTCGTAAATATTTAAATTTCAAACAGTCATAAAATTTTTTACTCTAATTCCGGTAGAAATTTTTTTAAAGATTTTTGAAGAGTAGCTTATAGATAACCTAGTGTTAAAATTTTAAACCTTAAGTATGAACAGAAAAAATTTTATGAATTTTTATCTACAAAATAACTTGCAAATTATCGTGATTTTTGCATATTTCGTATAAATTGGAAATTTGAGCACTTATAAAATAAAATTGTGACTTACGATTTTAGATTTTTTTTTATTAGTTAAGGAACAACTTATAAGAAACCTTGTATTAAATTTTCAAGATTTTCTGGGCAGCCAAAAAAATTTTATCGTTATTTAAAAAAAAAAATACTTAAAAAAATTTAAAATTTTAATTGTCTATAAATAGCTCAATAAAAGTCAAAATACTTTGAAAATTTAATGATGTATAGAGAACGCTAATCTTAACATTTGGTGAAAATTTCAAGTATTTACATTGATTAGTTTTTGAGTTATAGCAAAATAAAAAATTTGATTATGTCGAAAACTGGTTTTGCGTAAAAACTCCCGTTTTTCCCAAATTTTTTTATAGTTTTTCCCGTCGCATTTAAAAAATATTGGAAATTTTTTACTTTTGACCCCCCAAAGTACCAAATAGATTCACTTTCCTTTCAGAAAAGTTACTACATAAGGCAATCGAAGCATTTTTACTGCCCCAAAACGTGTCGACAGACACAAAAAAAAAAAAAAAAAAAAAAAAAAAGAAAAAAAAAACACACATCATTGTAAAATCAATACATTCTTCACTCCGTTCAGAATCTAAAATTTGATTATGTCGAAAACTGGTTTTGCGTAAAACCTCCCGTTTTTCCCAAATTTTTTTATGGTTTTTCCCGTCACATTTAAAAAATATTGGAAATTTTTTACTTTTGACCCCCCAAAGTACCAAATAGATTCACTTTCCTTTCAGAAAAGTTGCTACATAAGGCAATCGAAGCATTTTTACTGCCCCAAAACGTGTCGACAGACACAAAAAAAAAAAAAAAAAAAAACACACATCATCGTAAAATCAATACATTCTTCACTCCGTTCAGAATCTAAAATAAAAAAAAAAAAAACACACATCATTGTAAAATCAATACATTCTTCACTCCGTTCAGAATCTAAAAAGACCAACAGACTTAAAAAAATTCAGTCTTTCCAAATCTGTTTTTAAAAGTATGTGTTGCTGTTTAAAAAATGTAAGTTATATTGTGCATGCGCACAATAAAAGGATTAAAAATATGTATTTTAATTGTCTTTAACATTTTAAAACACCCCACTTCAATCTAAGATCACTGATTTAGTGTTATTTTTAAAAAGAATTACATTTTATATAAATATCCAGCCTAGTTTATTTACAGCGACCTGATCAGTCTGGATACCGGGTAGGTAGCTTAAGTAGTATAAATTTAAGTCTGGTATTTTTCTTTCTTCTCCCGGTTTATGCATATATCCATTCTATACGATTTTGAAAAAATACTTTTTTGTACGCCCTACACCGTAGAGTAGATTGATTTTTTTATAAAATGTATTGGTGAACATATTCTATACGAGTACACATAATTTTTTATTTATAATTATAAATATAAAATTAATACTATGCTTATAAAATTATATTATATTTATAATTATTTCAGTTATCAATACTGGCTCATTTTTAACGATATCATATCGTGATATAGATATCGAAAAACGATAGATCGATTTATTATATATAACTAAAAAAGTTAAAAGTTAAAACAATACTGAATACAGTACTAAATACAAAATTCTACATCGTACAACATATTTAATATAGCTATATGCATGAACTCACGAAATCTTTCACTTTCTACAGTACTAATTAGTTTAAAATCTTTAATGACAAATGTCATCAAACCTTTAGTGAGCTCTTTACCACGACCCCCGTTACATATAATTTTGATGTACATACTTTAAAATAATTTTTGAATAAAACTCGATGGATTAAATTTTTTTGATGCAATAACAGACTTACATTCACAACATTGAACTTGTTTCTTATTTAACATTGTACCATTATTATTTATTTAAAAGCCATAATGTTTTTATTTATCTCTACGACCTCCAGGTACCTCAATGGTACTGTCTTAAAAAAATTCATAATTATAAACTCATTGTAAATATTAAAAACAACGATATACTAACTTGACTTAGACGATGGATAAAATGAGACTAATTATAAAAGTTCAACTATTACAGCTATATACGTTTATTGTAGAGGCCTTATCGTATTGCTTCTCGTTAGTGTTTAATTGGTATTTGACATTGATTCACTGTCAAAACTTCTTTCAAATTTTAACAAATTAATAACGATTTTCAATATCATAATCGATATCGATTAAATTGGTCCGATATAGATATTGAAAAACTCATTGTGAAAAATAAATCATTGTGCACCACTACTGAAATTATGAAAATGTATTACAAACATTATTACATTAGTTTTACAGACGGCGCTGTATATAGGCAATCGAGGAACACATATTTGTCGCTTATAAAATATAAGTATAAAAAATCATAAAAATCATAAATTATTTTGGTGTTTCGAAAATAAATGTACGTTTCGATCAGTATAGTAACAGATTTACAAGCACAGTATCCATCGAGTATTCAAATATTTAATAGTTGAAAAATCTTTCATGCTTATAGAGATTTTCAAATTTTATTTAATATATTTAAGAGGAATTTAAAAAATATAATTCTTAGGTTAGCAAAACAAAACATGAAACTTAATATATACACTTTATCATTGAAGTAACGCTATTCGAATATTCATATATGACATAATATCCCGTGTGTCTATAAATCTGTAAATTTCAATAAAATCATCCACATTTTTAATAAACTATTCATGTTACATCTTTCAATCATCTAGTTTGCAATCTTACCTGTTCATATTTTATTATTGGTAGGTAATCGATGTCAACTTATAACGAATCGTTCACATGTTTTATTTGAATCATGTCTTATGTATTATAATATATAATATAACTAGCTGATCCCGTTAAAAACTTCGTTGCTCGTTAAATATACCAACTCTATATGACTCTAACTTTGTTCAACTCGTTATTTAATATTCGGTGGATGATGTTCTACATTTATCTTAAGTTTTCTCTCCGGAATAAAAATTCTGATTCACAGCAGTATATTATCAGGTAGGCAATCTACCTGCGGTAGATCGCGGACCTAGTGCTGTTTGTACGTACCTTAGTGTATGATTTAAATCTAATAAAGTATCAAAGTTATACCAAGTTTGACATAATACGGTGGATTAATATAATCAATTAATACATAATCCTAACCAAACCTTAACGTACTAAAATCCGTAGTATAGAATTGTATTGTTGACCATTTGCATTAGTATTACGAACTATTTCTGTTGCTCCGAACGATGTCATTTGAAAACATGAATTGAATGTTCTAATTGACTTCAGGAACACGTTAGAATCTGGATCTGTACCGATAAGTAAACCGTTCAATGGTTCAGGTGGTGTTTCAATTTCAGGTAGTTGCATCTTTCCTGACGCACAACACATCCAGACTGGCTCATTTTTAAATTTGAGAGCATAGAAGTGCGGGCATTCCTTGTCCATAGCACAAGTTACTACTTTTGAATGAGCATAATATTCAATATCGGGCTCATACTGGAATGCTAGACGCAGGAATGAATCAGATATAAATGTTCGATGTACCTGTTGGCGTAGTTGGTCATTTGCTCTGTGTGAGTCAACTACGAATCATTCACACTATCGGATTGGCATTGTTCGTCTGTTATTTGCGCTCTTCTATTTCTCATGTTTGTAGCTGCATTTGTTCTACGACAAAAATTGGCATTCTGGCGTCTTCTTGGCATTTTTAATGACACAAACAAATAGAAAATATTCAAAGTACTTATTTATGTTTTTTTTTTTTTGGTTACCTTGCAATTATATTAACCACTAATAAATAAATATTATTCTCAAATCTTATTACGCCCATAGCAACCATTTATAAACAAAAACAAAAATTTCTATCGTAAATCTCAAAATTCCTATTTGACCACCTCCCGGGGGTGGAGTTAGGGCCATATATAAACCCTATAAACCTGCTCCACGACATTCTCTATCATTTAAAAAAAAAAATATATATATATAGATATGTTGGTATATTTTACTATACGTTAATGAATATGTTTAATCATTAAATCAACAAATAATTTTTTGCTGTATACATACATATATACATATATTCACACACACACACACACACACACACACACACACACACACACACACACACACACACACACACACACACACACACACACACACACACACACACACACACACACACACACACACACACACACACACACACACACACACACACACACATATATATATATATATATATAAATTATTCAGTTATCTCTTCATTTGGTAGTTTTCTGTATAGATCATAAAAAAAGTGAGTCATATGCATTGTATCAATGCTAATATAATAATAACATTTCGTACTTATTTTGTTTATTAAAACACACATAAATATTATATTTTTGATAATTACAATAATTTAAAAATTAAAATAGGTAACTATGAAAACATAAATACTTACAATTTATTGTATACAAGTATGTATGAACTTAGTCGTGTTGTAAGTAAGAATTAATGGTCTTAAATTTTATATAAATAACTGATTAGAAATTTTTAAATCTTCTTAATATAAATAAATAATTTGAAATTTAAACATCTAAAATCTGTTGTAAATTTAATAGATTATATAATTATAACAACATTACAGTATTTATCAAATCATACACTGTTACAATAAATATATCAATTTTATGTAATAACTCTTACCATAGAATTTCAATTTGTTTCTATATATTCGTAAATTTATAAATGTGTTGTAAATTACTTAGTATTTCGTATTCGAGTATTTTTTTTTTTTTTTTTTAAGAGAAGAAAAATGTATAGTTTTACAAACTTAATATAAATGTATTGCATTCACAGAAAAACATAACATCATTTTGTGTAATATTATTGAATACATAATAAAATAAAATAAATAAATAATTTAATAATATATCTAATCTTATAGCATGCTATTGTTTTTTATACATACTATAATTATACACATACATTATATGTAAACATTTTTTTTATACATATAATTTTTCATAATTAATTGTTATAGAAAAACAATCGATTTCATTATAATTTTTAATGTTTTCAATTGACGAAAAAAATGTATTATTAATAGTACGTGATTGATAGAAATCAAAGAAAAAAATGTATAAATGTAAATTTATAATAAGTATAAATTTAAAATTCTGAATTACGTAAATATTTAGAGAATTTAGATAATTGTTAGACTTAACAATGTACACGAGTGTAAAATATAAATATTTAGTACGTAAAAAAAAAAAAAGTAAATACAATTTTTTTTTAACGGTAATATTATTAAAATTAATATAAATTAATATATATAACTGTATTAGAATAATAATAAATATATAAATAATGAAGTTTATATAACTCCAAGTTATAATTGGGTCAAAAAACTTTTACTACTGTGAATTCCTTTATCGATCTTTTGATTCCAATTTCAGCTTGTGTTCAAGTATGCCACACATCTATATGTCCACACGGTATATTTATTTTAGCTTAATGTACTAGTATTATTTTAATTACTAAATTAAATAATAATTATTGCTATTAAAATTAAAGATATTGAACTACTAGATAAGTTATTATTTTAAAAATAATTAAGAAATTATATTTAAAATGGGAAATAAATATTAAATGTGTTTTATTTGTTTTAATATGTTTTAATATCTTTTAGAATCCATACTAAAATGATCACTTTTAATAAATATATCTACTAGTTAATTTTATAACATAATTTGTCATAATAATTTGTTTAATTCAATTCTTTAGAATCATACGACTTATATAAAATATCTAACAAAGCTCATCTGAAATCAACAAAACAACACAGATTTCTACGCTCGTGTTAAACCAAACAATAACATTGTATATACACTGTATACTCGCATATACAAACTCAAATGATATACTATACACACACATACATATTTATATATTACCTATATACAAACGTTACCATGTATAAATTGTATAATTAAATTTAAATATCTGCTTAAACTAAATTATATATGACTCGTTTAATTAGTATTTTAACTAGATAATCTACTTGTAATAAGAATTATTGAAAATAAATTAAATGGAATTCTGTGCAATCGTACATTTTAATTTATGAACCATTAAACGGATTTCTCATATTTTATATTTTCATTCTATATAATATATTTTTTTGTTTGATACAGGTTAGAATTATTTAAAAAATAATAAAATATAACTTTGTTCTAAGATGAATATATTTTAATTTTTATTATTTATCTATAATAATTTCAGAATGCTGTGTTTTCTTGTGTTTATTCAAATTATTGAATATTAATATCATAATACTTAAATTTAAAAATAATAATATCTAATTTTATTGTCACAACTGTAAGATAAAATCACAGGACATTATCAATTATTTATTATTTTTATTCATAATATTTAGAACCAGCTTTTTTCATTAGATTATATTTCCTTTATTTTTAGTAAATCTAATTATTTGAGTTTCATTATCTTGACATGTTTTAAGCCTTATATTAAATATTTTATATAAACTATAATAAACTACTACCTAAAGGATAAGTAAACGGTTTACATAAGCATACGGTACAGTAAGTACCGGTTACAGTAAGCATTTCGCATGACTTCTGAGGGTCTAAAAAATATTTGGTATTTTATGTATATCAATAAAATATTTAATTATAATTATAGCTAAAAAAATGACTGAATGATAGTCATTTATTATAAAAACATGCGTATTCTAATAAATTAGTATAATAACAACACTCGTGTTGGTCAACCATATTAATATTGACAATATGGACTGTAGGTGTTCGTACTTGATAATAAATAGTTTTTAAATAAAACATAGTTACATAAAAGAAAGAAAAGAAAAATATTTTCACTTTTCATGTAGGTTTTAGATAGATAAACTCGTACACTTTTCTAAGACAAAGCCGTGTGTTATGCACGAAGATGTATTGATTTGCAAAATATCATATAATTATATTTATTCATAAAGATATTGACGTTCTGTTTCCTACATATTTTTTCTTATTAAATGTCTGAGTGTTATATTTTTGTTTTGAGCACACAATATTATATAATGTATCATGTATATAGAAAAAAAAATGTATGTATATAGAAAAAAAAAAATAATAATAAGAATTTAATTGGAATTGAATTTAAAATACCTGATTGCAATTAATACACTGTCATGAGATCCCATGTAATATCTGTTTTTAAAAACTGTTAGACATACTGCGGTTTTAATATTGATTATTTTGATACGAGGTAGTTGAAGGATTTTATACAAGTAAATCTTTTGATTATGGAACCAGGAATAACGTATATGATATATCCTCTGGTGGTTTGCGATAGCAAACTAGCGGTGTGATATTTTAAAGACGTCAGTTTACAACCGCTCGTTTCCGTACGTTACAATACAATGCACGTATGTTAATTACGTTCAGACCGCTCAACATTTGACTTTATATAAACATACACGTAAATTAGATTCCCTGGAATTCATTTATTTACATAAAAAGGAATGAGCGACAGCATGTGAACATACCCTTCGAATTTATCCAACGTTTGCCGTTTGGATAAGTGTAAGCGTGTGAGAAATCCCATAAAACGAACGCAGAAGAATTACCAGAAGCAATGCTATATATATAATACATAGTATGTAGCGCGTGTGTGAGTGTACTTGTAAAATTCACAAAAAGATAGATTGGTTTGAAAATGTCTGGGCCCGATGGAAGAAAAACTGCGATCCTGTACTTGCGTCGTCAAAGTGATGATTATCGAAGAGCGCTCGTAAATCGATTATGTGTCGCTCGAAAGCGGGTACCACACGTTCGATCGCCTTTGCGCACGTTAAATTATGAACGACGAGGTGACGCAACGTATAAACATAAATATATTTCGAAATTTACCGTTTTTTTTTTTTTTTTTTTTTTTTTCCGCATAACGTCACCCGTCGTACACGATATATCACAGCGTTTTGGTCGTAACGGTTGGTCGGCATACACGCGAAATGTTACGTAAAAGGGAACGCGCAAAATCAACAGCATCGTGTCTGGGGCTTGATCGCGTGAAGAATAATACCCGTCGAGAGATGATTGTCGACGAAACAGTATTACATGGTCAATAGTGTTATGGCCACGATACATGGTTAGACGGTACACGTACACGTATCAGTGCCGGATTTAAGTCTCAGGAAGCCGGGTTGTGAATGCCAATTGGAAATCTCTTAAAAAAAATTGTTCTACATAACTCTTATTTAATTATTTAATACATGTTAATGTAAATGTAAATGTTAATAATAAAAAAAAAAAAAAAAAAAAAAAAAAAAAAAAAAACGAAATTTAAGCACTTTGATTAATAGGTACATTTTTATTTTTATTTTTTAAAAAACATAAAAAATATTGAAACAGAAAATAATCAATTTCAGATTTTGGTTTAAGAGGCTCCGTAGAATTTGAAGCCTCGATGCATTTCATCTTCTGCACCCCGCTTAGTCCTGCACTGTATACTGTAATACGTACGAATATATACGTACACGGCAGAGGATCATAGCATTGAATACGCGCGCGTTGACGACAATGACGGGGAGAGTGATGGGAAGGGTTATCGCAATGAAACACGCGCTCAGCTCAGAGTGGATGCAATCAGGGTTATAATATAGAGATTCCGTGCTGATATCGTTATAATACAGTGTTCCCCGGGTCAATGCGTTGGAAAATCCACCTTTTCGCTGCCGAAATCGGCTCAGTTTTTACTTCTAATCCAAATTAAAATTGTGAAATCACATTCTGTACGAGTGGTAATGATCGGACTGCACTTTGGTTTAAAAAAGTTGATAGTTATGTACTTTTATTGAAAATCTATGTTAATGATGTTGTATTGTTAATGGCGAACTGTTTGAATCAGTACGAAAAGATAAATTACATAAATTTAAAAACAAAAAGGCAATATCGTTGGATTTTTTTCTTCTTCTTCAAAAACATGAAACTATTATTTGGGTATTTAAATTCATTTCATGTTTTCGAACCAAATGCCAACCGGGTTCGATCGCAAAGCGTTTCTTCGACCAAAGTGAAATTCAACCTTAAAATCTTTTAAAACAACCGCAATCCGACCTCACCCTCAAGTGCATCATACTCTTGTGCAGCCATCGTATACGGCATAGCTCTGTCGAGAAGACGAACGACACTTTCCGCCCGCGGAACGACGTTACGAGTCTTGCCAACGTAACACGAGCACGTCTCATGAGAACGGAAATAGTACCGCATGATAATGTCTTACCTAAAAAAATCTCACCGGACAAATACGGCAAATCGTTTTTACGTTTTACAAATCGTTCAGCAGAAACGACACGTGCACGGTTCGTTTGCGTGCGTGTCGAGGCGCAATTTTTCTCGCGAGAAATTCTCTCAGTTCACAGCGACGCACATATACAAAGTAAGTATTTACGAATTAAAATGAAGAAATTTAAGAATTAAAAGAAAAAAAATTAAATTTGGTAAATGTACGAAACGTTCCACTGTGCGCCTTCGCACTAGAAAACGGAATGGTCTAGGTTAAGAGGAAGATAAAAAGAAACGTGGCCGATGATCGACTGTGCTACGTGCACTAACACCCCTAGGTCCGTATTGTCAATCGAAGAGTTATTATGGTGATGGAGTCAACGACAACCGACACGAGTGATCTTACAGCTATTTGACGAAAAGATCTTTGAGTGACGAGCAGATGGACGTGTCGCAGTTACGGGCGTTCGGCTCGTTGGCCGTTTTTGCAACGGGTTTGCCGCCGGATTGCTGCTGCTGCTGCTGTTGCTGCTGCTGCGGTTGACCGTCGGTCGGCGACGCGTCTGCACTGTCACCCGTCTTCTTGGCGGCCAAAAAACCCTCGATGGCCGTGCCCAGCACTTCGGCGTTCACCACCGAACCGGTTGGTCGGTCCCACACGACCACGTCACCGCTTTTGGTTCCGGCTTTCATGTCCACTTGCACGGGCTGCGAAGACGATGGCGGCAGCGGTGGCGGTGGCGGCGGCGGCGGCAGTGGCGGTGATTGCGACGGTGACTGCTGTTGCTGATGGTGGTGGTGTTGGTGATGATGGTGGTGGTGGTGGTGGTGTTGGTGGTGGGGGTGTTTTTCCGGTTTGCACACGACCGGTTCGAGCAGCGACACCTTCGGCCGTTCGTCCGCGAACGTCACCACGACCGGTGACTTCTGGACCACGTACTCGCCGCCCGCGCCGATGGCCGCGGCGCGCAGCTGCTCCGCGCACTCCGCGTCGCCACCAGTCCGCGAGCCGCCCGCCATCGCCGTGGCCACGGCGGCCGACGATCGCGTGGACATCTTGCGGAACCAGTTCCTGGTGCTGTTGCCCGCGGCCGCAGCCGCCGCCATGGCTGCGGTCGCGCCCAGGTTCGCCACGTCAACGCTGTTCGATCGGCCGGCTCGGAGCACGTCGCGACGCCGGTCGACGCAGCCTGCCGGCAGGCTGTCAGTGGTCTTACTGCTGCCCGGCGGCCGGCCGCTAGTCGACTGCAGCGCTTTGCTGGCCGTCGACTTCAACGAGTTCATTATGGACTGCAGATCCGTGTTCGTGCACACGATCCCGGACGACTGGGCTGCCGCCGAGTTGGCCGGAAGCTCGGACGCGCGTCGACGGGCCGGAACGGGTGGCGCGATCTTTTCGCACACGTCCACGTTCGAGTATCTTCTGGCCTCCTTGAACCTGAAACACGGTTTCCCTCCACGTATACATTCCGAAATGGGGCAAACACAATAATATCGTTTTTATCTCTGCTGCTGCACTGCGGGGTTCGGCCGAGAACTCAAATAGTTTATAGAAAATCCTATTGTTCTTCTTGTCCCCGATAATATACAGGTTCCCTACTGCTGAATCTCCCTGAAGAGTTTCCAGTTTTTTTTCTCCAGGTTTTTGTTCACTTATTTCTCTTTCGTATATATATATATAAAATGTTAAAATGTCAAATAATAACAATAACAATAAACCATCTCTATTCTAAGTTCAGTATCCGGATCGGCCAGAAGGTCATGAATTCAACCGAATTTGGTTGTGGATTAGATCTGATTAGATTATGTAAGAATTCAGGTCCTCTTTCGTATTCGAAATTCATTAAGGTTTTTACTTCCAATATTTATTGCATTATTGTCGAGTTTTAAATTCTTAATTTGTGTTTAGGAATGTAAAGTAAACGTATTGTTCGTTCGAACCGATTTAGGTTCGTAATCAAGGAATTTCATCAATTTACGTGTGTACAAAATTTAATTTCTGAAAATGTATATGGATTATTTTGAAAAACATATTTTCGAAACAACAAAACTAAGACTAGATTTGATTTATTATTATGTTATTATGTTGACTGATTTTTTAACTTACTTATAATATTAATGAATACCGTTAAAACGTTAAATATTATACAATGGTAAATCTCAGTCAAGATGACGTAATAAAAGAGTTTGCCAGAAAAATCAATTTGACTAGTAAAATATTACTTTCTTAATTGATATTAATTATTATTACTTTTACTTTTACTTGATAATGTCAAGGTTTAGAAACATATTCAACATCTCAGTGAAAATTGTTTCAGGTAGAATCCACATGAAACAATTAAAATGTCGGTTTTCTTAGATTTTAATTTTTAAACAGAATCTAAACAATTGTCAGTGAATGGCAATTACCGTTTTCATACTGTATAATTTCATTCAACCAGAAACACGGTTTGAAAACATTTTATTCGTGGCTCGGATACTCGCGAATCGGCAATTGTGGAAGAATACAAATAAAGAATCTCTGCGACTGTAATATTTATACAGCATATAATATTGGTATACCTCATTATCGTCAGAGTTAATTTCCTGTACGCTTTGTGTGTTTTATCTGTGTTCTATCAAAAGTAAAATATTTGTACTAGGATTATTTTTTCTTTTTTTTTATCTGTCTGATTCAAATAACATAATGATATATTTTTTATTTCACAGAAAATACTATTTTTAACAGAATATTTTAAAAGATTACCGTAGTGAAATAATATTACGGTATTATTTTATCTTTTATAATCAAAGAGATTTTAGAAGGTACGCTTTCTTTTTTCGACATAACCATGTGTTTTCCACTGGACTGGAGATTTTTCTTCATACAGTAAAAACAAAATTAAGTGAACATTAATAATTTAATATTTTAAGTAAATAAACAATAAACTATAATAATTTTTGTAAACATATACAGAAATATGATTATTTGGTCAGTTAGTAAATATGTAAATATACTATATTATATTTAATATGCATTTATAATATTTTATTTTATTTATAAAATTAACTTTCAACATTCATTTTTGTTTGACTTTATCCATGAACAATATTATATTTATTATCATAATACTGAATATATAATAATAAAATGATTAACGAATTTGGGTAGAAATTTCAAAAAAATAATTTTACTGAAATATGCTTGTTCAATTTTTCGAACTATATTTTAAAGGTGTCTTATATTTCATTGCACTTAATATGCTACAATAAAATATTATAATTATTCAATGTATCTGTACCTGTACACACCATCTTGTTTAATTAATGTTTTTTTTTTTCAAAACTAATACATTTAAATTAGAAAATAATTTTATAACATTTAAGATCTTAATCGTAATTATTTTTAATTTAACGAATTATTAGCACGTATTAAATAGATTTAATTTAAATAAATTTATAACCTTAGGTATTTTTTATTAACATCTGAAACTAATTACAAGAATTTTATAGTAGAAATTTAAAAAAAAATTTTTTTGTTAGTAATTCAATAGTATTTAATTATTTATAATATTTTTATTAAGTTTTATTAATATTTTGAGTAGGACTTAAACTAACGAAATTGTAGTCTGTATATTTTTTTTGCATTTATATATCTTTAAAATTGTTATTAATTTTAAACTTTTGACATAGCTCCACTCAACTAAATTATTACCTTAGTAAGATATTTTATTTTATTATTTTTTCATCCAGGTTTTCAACATGAATAATATGTAATTTTGATTACAGTATTTAAATATGAATAATTTTTTGTTATAATTTAATTCTTTAAATGAATTAAAATGAAATTTTATTAAAATATTACAAATATTAATGTTGTATGAATTTTTATTTTAATTTTAAAATGACTTGTATAACATATAGTATTGGTTATGTTTTGTTTTACTGTAAACTGTTATTAAATTAATTTAATTTTTTATTTATAAATACAAATGTTTTATATAAGACATGAACTTATTTGTGAGTATTTCAAAATTGTCTATCATTTACAGAAATTAAATTAATTAATATTTAACTAAAAATTATATTTTGTTGATTTACGATTTTTTCTAATGGAAAACATAATACTAAAATGATGACTTGATGTGTTATAGGATTTAGTTATTTATAAAATAAAAATGTTTTTTTTTCTTGGTTTTAGGAAGAGTAAAATTTAAAATAGTTAAAAGTAAGGGTATCCATGTAAATGGTATCGATGTATAATATAAAAAAAAATATATATATTGTTTTCTGGAATAACAAAAAAAAAAATGCATTTTGTTACAATCTTGTAACAGTTTTATAATAAATTATTAAAAATTAGAGTAATATGAGGTGTATAAGCTTAGTCGTAGAGTTGAGACTTAAAAGTTATTTATCGTGGTGATCAATGATTTAACGAAATATTATTATCATTGGTATCTATCTTTTATTCAAAGTCAAACTATGCTAAACGCGTTCGTGAAATATACACTGAAAGTTTAATTTTAATGAATATTACCTTTTCATTATTTACAGAACTGCGATAAAAGTTGCTTACACGCATATTTTACGACGATTATTATATATTAATAAATATGACGATCATATGCCTGGTGCTATATACATGTATTTCCTTACTTATACGCAGTGCAGCGCGCATTTCAAACTATATTACATTAGTCGACCGTCGTGCACCAGACTTTGTTTAGGGCCGGAGATCAAAGCACGCGGTCGCAAACAGGGAACTGTTGTTACCTAGACATTTGCTTATTTTCACCGTCCAGTGATTGCAGTTCGCAAACTTTCTCTTTGTCTTCCGTCTGCCACATTTTCATCCTCACTTTCCTCGCCTTGATGTCCGCAATGTCATCCATGATATCGAGTTGCAAGTTGAACTGGCTGCCCGTGGGTGACGGGGTGGCGCCACCTGCTGAGTCCCTACGGTTCATCCTCGATCCTTTACTGGGAAACGCGGCAATTGATTCGCGTCTGTTGCGACCGAATAACGGCATAGGTGTCTTGGATATCGTGATAACCGAATGTCGACGGCCGGGTGTGTGAGGTCCCGGTGCTTTGGTCAACGTGGCCAAAAAAGCTTTCTCTCTGGCTGCTGCACCAGCTGCGCCCTGGTCGCTCAATCGCCGTACCTGCACAGAAAATATATATACACATTCTACACAAACCGTTATATTTTATATTCCCGCGAAAATAAATCATGTTTTTACAATATGTAATTAATAAAAATCATTATTCGTATATCGGCTTAAATTAAATCATTTTGGTTATTATATTTATTTTTGAAATTATGTACTTGCAAATAAATGAATAGATATGCATTAGAATTTCTTTCGAAATTAAATTTATACTTTTATCAAACTAAATTTAAATCGTATTTGGAATGAATGAATTGCTAGGTACTATCGAACCAAGGCTGTTTTAAAATGTATATGGGCAGTAATGACAGTTAGGCCTTGTCTACATTATAAACACAATATTTTGACTACCTAGTTTTAGTTATTTTTTATGGGTACCTTTAACGAACCTATAGTAATTTTTACACTTCTTGCTTTGCTTTTGGGAAATTATTTTTTCCTATTAAAAAGAAAATTAAATTTTCTTAGCTTAAGTAAAATAAATTACTTGGCTTGCAGTTATTCCGGATGTGCATTGCGGTGTTGGTAATGAGCGTTTCCTCATGTCTCTGAATGGTGATAAGAAAAAAGGGTCCTGTGGTGGAGTATCGGGACATCCTTGTCCATTTCCAGCTACTTCCTCTATATCCTCGTCTTCTTCGTTAAAACAATTTTCCTGATCCACCACAATTACCGGTTCCGATTCCATTTTCTTATGAATATTTTCTGAAATTCAATAAGAAAATACAAATTATATAACTGATTTTAATTTAAATATTTCAAGAAAACAAAATATTAAAGTATTTTAAGTCGGTTTATTTATTACAAATATTAAATGTATTAACTAAAGATGCTCGGTGGTAATAGTGATTGGAAAAAATTTTAAATTTATAATAAATTTAAAACTTATTAAAAAATATTTAACCTACTTTCGATAATTTGTTTATTTATGAAAGAAAATTATTGGATTCAAGAGCATGTGCTGGAAGTAGATTTTTTATTTAAATTATTATTTGTTTATATAACATGTTTCTATTTAAGTACTATTCAACCATCTTAAAAACCTAGTATTTATAAATTTATTTTACATCTTAAAAATTTGTTTAATATTAAATTAACTATTGGTCTTGCAATAATATTGTATAAAACAATATTTTTTAAAGTATTTATAAATATTTATGAATAAAATACTAGTTTTTTTTGTTAATAAGTAGTTAAATATAAATTAAATATATTCGCAATTTTATTTATGGAAATTCTTAGTCAGAAATTTTTAAAACTTTTGAACGCAAACTAGAAATAATTATCTAGATACCGATTTATACATGTATATAAAATATGCACTCTTATAGAACTTAGAGAAATTCTATTAGAATTAGATATACCTATTATATAAACATTACAATTTATTGGATTCGAATTAGTAAAATTTTTTGATATGATTTTTTGATATGTCAACAAGTTTAACAATATAAGTTCTTTACACATTTATTTTTTTAAATAATTCATCATTCACCGTAGTGTTAAATATTTTTGAAATATCTCTTTAGGACGTCTAACTAAATAAAACGACTTATTTGCTACGATTAAACCATGTTATTTGTATTTCTCTGAGTAGGTATGTCGGAAAATGTTATTATAATATAAAACCATCCAAGAGGTAGTTTATCAATGTGTTAGTTTTGATGTAGATACACAAAAGTGTTATAACGGAATTTCACAATGACTAGAAACTATTGTCTGTTATTTTGTATATTTATATGAAGTCGACAACCTTATACTTATATGATACGACAAAATATATATTTTCTTCGTTTTTTCAAGTAAAATATCTGTACTGCATTTTTAAATTTAAATTCTTGGATACATATAAAAGTAAGCGTTAGGGTTCTGAAATGTATTGTTATGATGTTAAGGTATTCATAATTTTTGTATGAAAACTTATGTAAGTTTTAGCTTTTACGAATAATGTTTACGAATATGTTTTTAAAAAAGGAAAAAAAATATTAATTTTATTAAAAGCCTCAAATTATTGTCTTATTAATGTTCAAATTTAAACATCTATTTTTATCAGTGCAAAAATAATAAAACTACTTTAATCTTGAGTTTATAAATCTCTGTTAGTTGTAAAACCATGAATACATTTTATATGAGTAGTTTTTATAAATATAAAAATAACTCATTTTATATATTATGAATATGAAAGAAATATTTTACAAATATGGAAGAACATAACTTTGTTACATCCACAACAACAATATTAATAATTCTTGTTTTTTTATATGATTTTTTCAAATTTATATATAAAATTACAACACTATTTCTTAATCAATCTATGTTAATTATATCTTATGAATGATGAATATTACAATAATTTAATGTGAATTATATATATTCAAATATAACACGGTGTACTGTGATTTACAAATATCGAACATTTATTATTTATTTTTTTAAGCAGAATATAAAAATAAAAAAATAAATTTAAATTGGTAAGGATGTACTGTATATGTATAAGAAAGGTTAAAAGGTTTGTCAGTTAATTTAATACTAAAACAATGTAAGCAATGGTTGTCGGTATGGTGGATAATTCTGCATGCTATTTAATTCATTTCGTGGCAGTGGTCCGATTTAAATTATGTGCCAGCATGTTGATGTGATGAAGCTGTAGCGTTTTGATCATTTTGAAAAATCACGTTTAGATATTACTATAAAGGATTTAATTAACAATTGGTCGTATATAAGTCATAAGACATCAGCAGATACTTAATAAAGAAAACAGCTTGTTGACTGTTAGAGATTGTTTATTAAAACCTTTGAGGATCGTAGATTATTTGCCCTCGTGTATAAATATTTTAGCAGTAGTATTCTATTAATATATTTCTCTATAATATTTGAACAAAAACTTTATATCTGTCGGTATGTTGAGCAAACACAAATAAACCATTATATGAAATGGGTTAAAAAACACACACAAAAAAAAAGACCATAACTAATTTTTATTTTTATGATCTGCTATTTGATTCTATAAATAACACTTATTTTTTGTAAGTCCATTATTAATTCAAACAAATATCATTAGTTGTGTTGTTTATTGTAGTAATCTAAATCATTTTTTTTAAAGTTAAATGGAATTGAATTAATTTTTTTGTATATTATATAGTATAAACTGTACCTATATAATACAGTTTTATAATAAACTTATATAAAATAATATATTTTATAATACACAGTCTTATCAATAAATTAAATTACTAGATATTTTTATTTGAAGCTACTTCGATATCAATTTAATTGCATTAGCTTTAAATACTAAATAATGGTATTGACAATTGATAATATATTTGATGTATAAAACTGTATATTGTCGAATAAAAAGCTTCTATTATAATAAAACACTTTTTTGCGAATAGTAGTATGTACAAATTCACAATATCAGGTTAACAGGTTTATTATGCAACGAAATGAAACATCATTAAATTACGACTAATTATTTAAGAGATTTAATTGGTTATTTTTCCAGTATAATAATAATATTGAAAAATAAAATCAATAAAATCAATCAAAATCTTCATAATAATTATTTTAAAATAAACACATACAGTTATATTTGAATATTAATAATTGATCTGCATTAATTAATTATGTTGAAACTTGGTAAGTTTCGAAACATTTTGTAAGCAACCGGAATTTTAAACGTATAATAACTATAATGTTTGTTGGCTAAACCTACTGTAGAACGAAGTCTTATTGAAGTGTTTGTAGAAGTATACGACTGTATATTAAATTTAGCAGTAGCGGAATGTTCTTGGTGTATGAACTTATCGATACGTTTGTATGGATAATATTTTCATCTAAGTTATCTTCATTATTTAATAATATATTTGAATAAATGTGAATAAATGAGAGTAGAATATATTTAAATATATTATATTTGATTCTTAATAAAATAAACACAAATTTAGTTTATAGTTAGAACATATTGTTATAAAATTATTTGAATACTATAAAAGTTTTATTTTTCTCTATAATGTTTTTCCTTATTCAATTCGTTTTTTAAATAATTAATATTAGTAACGATTACTAAAAAAAAAACAAAAAAAAAATGTTATTCATTTTATGTATATTCAAAACTTTTTGTTAAATGAATACTTTATTTTGTTATTTTGAACGAATATGTAACTCAAGAATTTTTATTTAATTTTGGCGTACTAAAAAGTGTTAATTTTAATTTACCATACTTTCATAAAACGTGAAAAACTACTAATTATTTATTTTAATTTTAATCGTGAAGTTATTAGTATTATAATTTTTTTTATTAATTTTTTATTTACGGCTGATAATATATTTATTTGATACGACGTTGTATTTATCACATTTTGCGCAATGAAATTTATAGCCGAAAATGTGTTATAATAACTCAGAAGTCGTGCTCAATGTATTATGCTATGCATAAAATTATTATCTAATGCGTAAACGACCCCAGTCATATCACTGATTGTAGACTTGCAGACTGTGCTAATATTTTATCACCAATCAATTGTCTCACATGCTCTGGTTAAGAACATTTATTATAATATTATGCTGTTACAGCGATTTACCATTCGCATGTATCAAGCGATAAGAAACTTTTTAAAAATGTATGTCAATTTTTTTTATTTTTTTTTCATACAATAATATAATATATTATATTTATTTAACTTCTTTTCGAAGACAATTGTTAGATAAATTATGATTTTGAAAAATTTTCCCCGATGGTTCTGAATTCTTGTCGGTACTAGACTTTTCGTGTTTTGTACTTTTTCAATTTCTAAACAAAAATGTATTATGTAATTAGTGTATTATTTTTCTGAGATTATTATTTAAGATTTCCAGTCATGGTTGATTGTGTCAATTTGTAGAATGGTTACAATTGACATACATAGTTATTGTCGCCATTATTTATCAATGATCTAAAATATAAATTCTAAAATTTATACCAGTCTATTTTCACTGATTTTTATTTATTTATCAACTCAACACTATACTCTAAGTACAATACTGGTATTGTTAGTAAGAATTTCAATCTTATTTGAAAAATGTCTTTGAAATGGCGTTAATACATTGAATTAATAATTTCAATGAGAACAAAGTTTACGGATCATGTTTTTCTTGTCAAACAAATTCAATTACATTATAGTTTCAATACTTGAACTTTGCTAGTTTAAATTTATTTATGGTAGCAGAGCTATTAGAATAAGTATAAATTAATTTATTTCAAGGCTATTAAAATTCATAATTATATTAAATATACTAGCATTGTATGATAAAACGTTGCACTGATATCGATGATACATATTTATTTTCTGATTTATTTTAGAATTTAATCTTATATTCTCAGATTTCGGGATATTTGATTTTTGAAATATACAGATTTTAAAATGATTAACCGGATTTATAAGAAAGAAATTGGTTTTTTCCCTTCCAACTATATTGAAATAAAAATATTTATAAAATAGTTATTTATTTATCATAATAACATATTTGTTTAACTCTTACGAATGCAAAGTACATTTTTCTGAGAAATTTAGCATTCGTAATATCTACGATATCTTATTTTATGGAAAAATGTGTCTGGAGGTATATCTTATATATTATATTATAATATAATATACCTAGTCATGCATGATATTAATATTAGTTGTAGTTTAAAACTACATAAAAATACTATTAATTTAAATGTTTTTATTAATATTTTATATACTTGATATATAGTTATAAATTAGCTTTATATTGGATGATAATCACATTAAATATCTATATCAAGTTTGTTAGGTATTTTCGGTAAAAAATGAAGTACAACTAAAATTTGGTGTTTAATGAATGTTTTTGTATTTTTTTAAACTACTGTATTTTTCAATTATTCTGGTGTAAAAATAATTGTATTAATAATATTTAATAAATAATAATTAAAACTGTTATCAATATTATTAATTATGAACTAATAATAAACACAATTATCAATAATTATTATTAGTAGGATTTGCTTAATGGTATGAATATTAAAATGGCTTTTATTCTATGAATTTAGGTGAATATTAGTTTTAGTTATTTTGAAGTCTTATAGCCAGATTTAATTAATTACAAAAAGATTATAGCGATGGCATTTCCTTAAAATTTTTTTTTATTAATTATTCCTATCTTCTTTTTACCAAAAATGTTTTAGCAAACAGTAACTTTTTGATGTGTTAATGTCATAAATTAAACTGAGATTTTACATTATAGAGTTTATACATAAATTATAGTTTCATAATGCTATATTATAATTACTTAAATAATGTATAGTTTAATTATTATTCAAATTTTATTTATTTTAAATGAAGTCCAAGGGTAACATATTTAATGTATTAATAATTATAATAGTGTTTAAAAAGTTGTTATATATAAAAAAAAATAACAAATTATCAATAATAATCAAAAATAATCATACAACAATTATAATAATAACAATAATCTATACAGAAATATATATCCAATTTTTTCAGTTAATAGATATAAAAGTTAAATAGATGCTCGTAAATGTTTATATGTAAATATAATATAAATAATATAGATACATCTTGAACAAAGGTACATCAGTAAAATAATAAAGAATGCTGCAGTCGTTTTTACAAGGAGCCAAAGGCATGGCGAAGGACAGGGAAAGATAAAGGAATCATCTGTTGCGATTGCATTTGATAAAAACCAATTTTAAGACTGAAAAAATATTTATAATAAAAAAAGAAATAGTAAACTCTTGTAAAATATTAAAGATGAACGATAATAATAATTTCATATATTTAATATGTTTCTTCCAAATTAACTATTTTTTAAAAAAATACATATTAATTTATATAAATTTATTAGTTTAAAAAAAAAATAATAATAAAATATTTTTATAATTTAATTGATCTAAAATATAATTATTTTTTATAATAATTATGATAAAATATTAAATACTTTAGTTAGTTATTTTTATCACGTATGTATTTTCTTGAAGTCGATTAACTGAAAATCACGTATAATATAAAGTTTCACATACAAATCTGTATTTTCACATCATTTGTTATACAACATTAAAGTGGCATCATTTCCTTGCATAATGTAGAAGTTAAATAGTAGTCATTTTAGTTAATAGTTTACTTTAAGCTATTAAAAGTGCATAAAGTATTTTTCAGTTACAGAGTTATACACTATGGTTGCTTACGAACATAAATAGTTTCTTAATTTATTTTCGTTAGTAATTCAGTAGGTTAAGTTTTAAAATAAATAATAAAAAAAAAAAAAAATAATTTAAACAATCTAATAATTATTATTGTAATAAATATTTGTTTCAATAATATCATATAATTTTAATTTTTAAAATATTTTCTGAAGTAATAAAATGATTAAAATAAGTTCACTTATTTAAAATTAAATAGTTTCTAGATAAGAATTTAATATAATCCATATTTAGCAAAAGTTTTCAGCACATGAAAATATTAAGCTACACATTTAGTTATAGAATAAAAACAATTTAAAAAATATATTTTGCTTATTATGAGTATAAAATAAAAAAAGTGTTTAGGTTAAAAAATATAAAGGACATGTCTGTGAAAAATCTGAAATATTGATATCAGATAGATCAGATAAGAAATATTATAAAAAGTTAAAATAAATAATATATATATATATATATAGATAGAAAAAGTGCAAAAATTCAATATAAAAAGGCATCAAATCAAGAAAATTGGCAATTTTTGTTTTTACATCTATATTATGTATAGATATATTTATGATATATATATATTATATCATAAATCGCTTCTGATAATGTTATGAGATGCAATTATTTGTAAACCACTAATATTCGATGGAGCCATAGATTCTTTCATCATTTTTTTTGACAACCTATGCGAAAATTATTTTTTTTTTCTATTTTGATTCAATGGAATATATAATGTGTCAACCTTTCATCTTTATAAAACATGACTTTTATATGTTACGGTTATGTGCAAAAACGGGTAGTAAACACATTATACGGGTAATGTGTGCACTAACCTTCGTATTTTATCCGTGAATCCAAATATCTGAAACGTTAATATTGCGTAACTTATATGAGTAATGTGTACACTAGCTCATATTTTTAGCTCTCATATTATTTCTTCTTCTTTAAAAACAAGCCTATATTTCATTATTGTTAGAGAAACAATAAATCTTCAAATTTATCATAATGGAGCTGGAGTTTGGTTGACAGTGGTGTTTGTGTGCTAGGACGTATGCTTTTTATGTCAAGTTATCATAAAGAATCATTGAAATCAATAATGCTTATGAACAATTTTTTTAAAAAATTTGTTTTAAAAGTTTATGTTTTAGTATTAAAAACTAAAAACCAAACACTTTTGGTTTTGTTTAACTGATGTGAAATATTCAGATCTTTGACTTCAAAATTGCACATTATAATATGGATATTATTAATATTGACTTTCTTATTCCTGACATTAACACATTTTTTATAATTAGACTACATAGCTATAACATATTTTATATTAGTTGAAAATGTGTTTAATTAAATTCTCAAATAAAGAGTTCAAATTTTTTTGATATATGTTAAAAATAAATGATAACTTTTTCAAATTATATTATAAAGAAAAAAAAGAAAAAAAGAAGTAGATATATAAATTATATAATGCTTATTTAACACTAAATATAAAAGTATTAATTTTGATTTTGTGGATTGTATACTATATATTACTATTATGTGGGTTATATACTATATATTTGAATAAATTTAGTCGATTTAAATTATTAAGTAATTCTTCTAACTCAAAAAGTTAAACATTTAAATTATTTAAATAAATCATAGTTACAATTTATAAAATATGTAATTTATAAGATTAATAGTTTAAAGTCCAACATAACGATTTATAAATTATTTTTAAAAATCGCTTATCAAATTCACATATAAATATGCATAGAGCCATTGGTAAAGAAAAGCCCACCATAGAGAAAAGCACTAATTACCGGAGCTGAAGAACCGAGCAATCTAAATTTTATTCACTCAACTACCTTATAATTAATAAAGAAAAACGGTTGAATAAATTAAAAAAAGTTTTTTAATATAAGATGTTGGAACTTAAATATAAAAAAGTCAATATTGTAGTATATATATATATATACAGATCGATCGTAAGTATACATTGTGAAATAATTAGTAAAATATTAATATACATAAACTAAAGCCACCAAAACATTTAAATGGGTACATTTTAAATAACTTAATATTGTTAATTATAATTGAATTAATAGTGTATGTGATGAAGGGACAAAGTGAATAATAATACTTCTATAGATTTAAGTTTATATTTGTAATTAATTTTCACATTGCTGCTGTACCTAGGTATCGTATTTGCTATTTACTTTAATATATTTTAGTTCATTGTTCAATTAATTAGATCGTATATCAGTCAATCGTAGTTAAAAGCCTGTTTTTAATATAAAAATGCCTAGACATTTAAAACAATGAGATGGACCTCGAATGGCCTTGGCATTTGTTTGGTCGAATATTCTAGAACATTCGAACATTTTGTCATGTTTTTTCGCATTTCTTAGTAATCAAAGATTTCTTATTTGTGTACAAAATATGCTTTTTATTTAAATATACGTATTTACATTTTTAAAAAATATTTTTTTAATAAAAGTATTACATTAATAATTAAAAATATAATATTAGGTTATGCATAATATAATAAAATAATTATTTAATGCAATATTTTTATTTAAATTCAAAACATTTTTAATCTTACGTATAATCGTAAAGTTATACTACTTCAACGACTATTCTTCATACATCTTCACTTTTAGATTTCTTATATTTTTCTTGTAATAATTTCATAATTACCAATGAATCGTCCTTTGTAGTGGAAGTCGAAATTTGAACAATATATTCAGGACTAGTGTACTGGTATTTTATATGTACATAAATAGTATGTACACTTAAATTATAAATTATACAAGTAAATTATCGATGTAATTATTAGCCACTATAATTGTGGTGCCATTAGCTGCTTTTGAGATATGGGTGCTAAACGTTAAACTTTTAAAGAATAGTAATCATTACAAGAATTGAGAACGGGTTTTGTTTTCCAGTGAATAAATAGCATTATGTTTTAGGTCTCCATAACAACCATTAAAACAGGTGGTTAAGTTAATAATGTTGCAATTTAAAAAGAATTATCATAAAACAGCAAGGTAGATTCGTTAATTTATCGTGTTTAGTGTTTGGAATTATTTAATTAATTGCTCTAGGAAAAACGCTTTTGGATCTTTGTAATTTATCTGGTAATTTATTTTTGTCTGTTGAAATGCCTTTTTACCAACGTTACATCCAGCTGTAGAACATAATGGGAACAATATAAACATATAGATAAATGAAAAAAGAAATATTTTAATATCGACAGACGTGACAGGTGTATAAATTAAAGTAGTATAGAGTAATTTTGAGTTTATCCGCAGTGGGATGTCGCAGTCGCGTTTAATGCGCACGTCATCAAACTTTTATTGAAAGTACGTTGTAAAACATGTGAAATTGTATGTGATAATTTATCGTTATTTATTGTTTTCTAGTAGTCCTAATTAAATAATTGCTAACGCGGCACATTTTTTATAATTGAATTGGTCGATCGATCTATTGAAATGCTTATACATTTTTTTATTATTTGCAAAACAAAAAAAAAAAAAAAACTGAGTACATACATAAAGCCTATTTTTAACTGAGTATTAAAAAAACAGTTTTGACAACGTGTGTGGACTGAATATAAAATCAATAACATTTTCCTGCACACGTGCGAAACCGGAGTTTTGCTAATGGTTAAGTTGTTAACGCCTAACGTTTAACCACATACCAACACGTTGATTATTATCACACATGAATGTAGCAGAATTGCATATATATGATGCCGTCTTACTAATAATACGGTGAGTAGTATTAAATTAAATCGCTGAAAGGTGAAATGTTGGAGTTAGATGACGTACTCCAGTGCAATATTCTACATGTGCACAGTGTATACAAAAAACTTTAGTGGTATTTTATTATTTGTTCTAGGTCAAACGTGTAGCTATCTTACAGTTTTAATATAATATATTAAGAGACTTAATGTAAACACTATGTCATAATACTATATGATTACGATATTTTCACGGGTTTAAAATACTTAAAACAACAAAAACTCCATACTCTTTAACTTAATTAAAATATTAAACCATAGTACATACATTTATTTTTCATTTACACGTTATATAACAATAAATATTTATTTTTTGTTAATATATTAAAAAAACGTATATTTAGTTGATTATATTCAGATAAAATACCCAATCATACAACATTACCCAATCATAGATAGGAGGTTCTACCGGTAAAAAAAAAAGAGAAAATATTTTTTTCCAAAAAAACGCATGAAAAACAAGGTGATACAGATTTTGCAGGTGTATATTTTTGGGTAGAAAATTAATGATCTTACCTCATCGTCATATACTTACCCCCTGATATGTTTAGTGTTGACATAACTTTTCCGTATTTTATAGCAATATCAGAATACACTATCGTACTTAAAAATGATATAGCAAAGTGAACAAAAATATGCAAAGAACGAATAACACTGATATGTTGTGCCAGTATGTAAGGAGAAAAGAAGAATCAGTTCGTTGTTTTAAAGGAGTTAATGCTTTACTTATTAACTATACAGCAAATTAAAATGTATGGATGATTCAAAAAATCTTTAGTTGTAAATAAAGTTAGTAATTTATTAAGATATTATCATAAATAATGTAAACTGTAGTAAAATAAAGTATTTCAACGGTTTAAAATGATTCAATATATTTTAAAATAATGTTAGAGTTTTTCGAACATCAAGTATAAAAATAAAAAACAAACAAACAAACCACATGTTACTACTATAACAACACATTCAATTATTACGTTAAATACATCTCACAACAAGATAGTTGTATATAAAATTAAATATCTATATATAACAATATATAATACTTCTATTCATGATTTTTTTTGTACATCGAGAAGAAGAATTATAAATCATCTGAGGGTGACCCGATGATTAATTAGCTAAATTCAACGTAGTTTTGACCATTTGTTAGAAACACATACATGTATACACAAGACGAGGGCTATTCCTTTTGACAAATCGCTTCAACCTTGTACTGATCCTCCCCATCTACAATTACTCTTCATCTACTATTCGTCATCTTATGAGTTTACCCATTATATTGTCGGAAAAAGACTTTCTTTTTTGTCTTCGTATGGTCTGAAAAGTTTCTTTGGAACATTTATGCAATATATGATTTATTTAGTTATATTTAATCATATAGTAAATTATTAATACGACAATCAGATCTATTTTTGAACCGTTGTATTTGAATATTATATTAATATTTAATCTTTTGCATTATTTGCATGGTTTGACATATTTATTGACACAAGTTTCGATTAAAATATAGTGATGAATAATTATTTAATAATTATAATTGTTATTATTATTTATTATTATAAATTATAAAATTTTTGTTGGTAGATTAATGTTTCTTTTTTTTTTCTTTAATTAAAATAAATTTTTTTAACTCTGAGTAAAACGAATTACCAAAATATACGTCAACATTTAAGTTCTATAAGATAATCTAATTAAAATATTAAAATAAATTATTCTTTGCACAGTTTGTTTTATTCTATTTAAATCTTAAATACGTATTTAAATTACACAATAATTTAAATAAATTATTTTATTTATTATCACTGTTCAAATTAATATTTTAATTTTATATTTTGAATTTTTATAACAAAAGCAGCGTTATATCAAAAAAATCTCATCAATTTGCTAAAAATCGTATAATGTTATATTTCATGAAAATTCTTGTATCTCAGAATTAGAAAAGAGTAAAATGTACAACTAGATTGAGTAGTCTTCATATATCGATGAGATAATTTAATTTGATCTTAACTTGTTCAAAACCTTCCGTAACGATTTATCTTTTGGAGATGAATGCAAATCTAGTTAGAGGTTTAAAATTTAAATTTTCAGTAGTTAATTTTCCGAATATAATAAATATAAAATATAAAATCGATAAACTAATAAAGAGTTTATTTTTTGGCAGAAATTTGTAATTGTTTTTGTTGTTATAAATTAATGCATAGTAAAATGGTTCTAATGTGTAAGGTATTTATGTCATGATATATGTTTGAAAAAAAATATTTCTAGATGATGATTTGTAGTAAAATATTTACACATACGAGTTTACAAACAAATATATATTTTATCAACGATTATAAAACAAAACTATACAAAGAAAATTCGGAAATTTAGAAGGATAATAAATTATCAAATTTAAGACTTTTGTTTAATCTATTACAAACTATTTTAAAGATGTGAATGTATTTTCTAACATTTATTTTTAATATATAGTATTACAAGTATACAATGAAAATGTAGGTTATCGTACTTTTATTATACTTATTTTATTACTTATAGTTTTATGAACTTCTTCTTTTTTACCATAAAAATTTCCAAATCGAAAAAAAAAGAAAAAGTAAGGAGTTTTGTGTAGGGAATTGGTTAGGTTTATATTATAAACGAATAAGACATTTTAATATTTTATATATATATATATATTTATAATAGTAGTAAGATTAGAGACAACACATAAGAATAATAAATTATTCAGTAGCTGTAAAGAAAAAAGTACATACAAATAAACGTCAAAATGTTAACAAATTGGATTTCGAGAAAAAAATGTATGAAATGGAAACCATAAATCGAGAGTTATGTTGGTGAGTACAAATGTATCAAAATCGGTAAAAACATATCAAATGTTTAAGTTGAGAAAAGTTTTGAAATCATTTTTCTTCGTTCAACAACACAATTGTTACTGCTGTTAGAACGAAACATATATCCATACATAGGATATTTTTTTACTATATACTTACTTATATATACATTTTTGATGCTCTAGTTGAAATAATAATTTAATATTTTTCCAGCTATGTGGGTGGTTCACACATATATGTTGTTTCAATATAACCAATTATCATTCAATGTTTAATAAATTTCAAATTTTAATAAATTTGCTTTACTTGAATAGAACATATAATTGAATTTATGTATAACTATAACTTAATGTATAATTAAATGTTCGATTTCTGTTCCTATATAAAAAATAATATAGGATTATGTTATAAGAAATAAATTTAACCTATGCGGTCGATTTTAATTATATGTTCATGTATGGTTTGAAAATAATCGGTTGCACTTAAAATAAACTAAACATAAATAAATAAATCAATATAAATGATATGATTTTGTTACCTCTTGATACTCTTAATAATATGTTTCAGTTTAAATAGATTTTAAATCATATAGCTATAAACAGTTACTTACTCTAATCATTTTCATTTTATTAAGAATAGATATAAATTGGAAATCAGATATTATTTTAATAATAGAATTCAAAAATTCACATCGTCGTTTATCATCAACATAGTTGGTAAGCATACAATATATTTTTATGTTAAAACCATGTTGCCAAGTTTCATCAACGTCATTTATCTTAGGTGTCGTTATTTTGTAAGACAATAATAAAATGTTTTTGCCCGTCGGTGCTAACCAGTGTTCCTCGATAAAAACTTATAAGATAATTCTCTTGACGTCAGAAATTATATTGTTTTAATTCCCGAAGTGTATTAAACAATACAATACCATATACCTAATAAATTTTAATTAATTTCGTAAATACATAAAAATATTCACAATTATTTATTACCTACTAGTTATTATTGTTTTAGATAGTTATTATAGTTAGATAGTTATAATATATACATTAGTTAGTTATTAATAACTATTACTAGTTATTTATGATATACGAAACATTTTTTTTTTTTGACAATATCTTTATGTAAATAATTGTTTTTACTACTTTCCATCTAATAGCTATAAAATATAGTCTGATTAATTCAAAATGACACAAATATTAGCTGAATATTTTTAAGTACAAATGTTTACTATAATCATTTATTTTTTATTTTTATTTAAATCAAAAAAGTTCGAGTGTATTTGATATTGTTTGAATTTATAACACACTGTTATATTGTAATATTTATGTACGAAAAATTGGAAGATCCTTTGTAATCACTTATCACGAAGGTCAAAATCAGCTGGTGTTATGGACCGTGAAATTTTTGATTACATTTTACGAGAGGAATGTTAGTACTTCACTATGAAACATCCTTATAGTCAAGATAATTTTCGTGATTCCGGGAACATCTTTGTAACTGTACTTATTATATGAAGCGGAATCGTTTTTGTATTCACGAGAGAGTCATCAGACAGATAATCAGCGAATACGGATCATTTGATCGAATTTTCATTTTAAAATTTTACAGTGTACTGAGGTAAATTTTACTGAACTTGATCGTTTTAGTTCTTTATCACCTACAATGACTGCCAGCAATTGATAATTGTACGTTTTCGTTTTAATTTTCCATATTACCGACACCGTGCTTAATGTTATGTTATCCAATATTCATAACGGTTTTTTGGTAAAAATTAAAGTTTATTGATCGAATTTTTTTATTGCTTTTATCATAAAATATATTACAGTTGAACTATCAACGATAATAAGATATAAATATTATTTACATAATATAATACAAGGAAAAATTAGACTTTGTACGAAGATTAGTGGTAATCATTTAATTAACGACGAGAGTATGACAGCGGAAGAACGGGTATTGAGAAGAAGGGTTTTGTCGGGAAAAGAGTAACTTTGAAAAGATAATTTGAAAAGGAACGTAGGGTAGATATGAGGAAGATAGTGGTAAAGGAGGAAGATGTGATGGGTGTCACAAACAGGGTGTGGAATTTATCTAATTAATTATTGTTTTCTATACAAATCATATTTCATAAACTCCAATTGGGCGCATCTTAAATTCAGACTCTCCTGATAATTCAAAATACTTCTATCACTATATAATATAATATTATAATTTATGCTGGATCGCAAAATACCAAGAATTATCTGAACTACCACATATTCACTTCTATGTATTGTAGTGTAGTGACCCTCTCGAGAATTTCGATTGAAATCGCTGTCATCATGCAAACATCTTCACCAACCGCTTAGATACTAGACTGTCTACGAATAAAATAATTATTCTAACAGTGATGTTTTCTATGCTCATATAATCTGTACTGTATATTTTTGGCAAACAATCACGCTTCAAAACCACTTATATAATGATTGATATGCAAAAGTATTAAAATATATTAATTAAGAAAAAAAAAACTATGAGTGCGTACGCATATTCAAGTTGAATTTTATTAAGATTCTGTAAAAATGTATATAATACAAATTTAATCATAAATATGTAATTTAAATATAACACCTGTATTTTAGAATTATAAATCAATACTTTTTCATCCTTTTTTTAACCATACAGTGATCTGAGTTTATAAAAATTGGTTGTATAAAATGTTCCGTGGTAAAATTGGTCATCTAAAACTGGTCGTTTGGTAAATGGGTTGAAGTATATTTTTGTCGCAAAACGTAAATATTGTTTTAAGAACGTTATGTAGGTACAAATGGACAGTAATCATTATTATACGTTTTGCGATTATAAGTTGAATAACAGCGTGTATAAATTTACAGCCAGCATTATTACACAATGGCTATACAATTATATTATATTACGATAGTAAATATAATCGGCTGTCATTTATTTAAAATAAAAATAATGTTTCCTCTAAGTCTGTACTGTGTTACAATTTACTGTGATAGACGGTGTATTTTGGTGCTAATTGTATACCTAGCTAATACAAAAATACAAAAATAATAATTAATAAGACTGGATTTTATTAAAAGTGAACAACCAATTTTACCATGACCAAATTCATACGACCAATTTACTGTACATCCTAGTAATATATCTTCATAATGTACTTAGTACTAGTTATGCGTAATGTATCGTATTTTATACTAATAATTTTATACTAATTACAATATATATTAAATTAATATTAATATAAAATTGTCATAACCAGTGCACTATTTCAATCCAGTATATTTCCATACCACAATAATTGTATCAATTATTGATTATTCAAAGAATTTCAATGGCATAACTTATATAATTTCCTATCATCAGTTAGATTACAATCATTACAATTCTGAATTTCTAAAATGCAAGTACAATTCAATGGAAATAATGAAAATAAGTAGTTTTCATAACATTTGAGTCTAAAGTAAGATCATAAACTATAAATTAGACTATGTTGACACTTTATCAAAAACAATGTACTATCAGATATTTTCGAAAACAAAAGTCTTTGAGTTATTAGACCGATACTTGGGGTAGTCAAGATATTATAGCAAAAATACATATTTATACATTTTTTTAACTATAAACACAAACCTATTATTATTCTCCTTGGGATATTTCTGTAATAACAAAAATAATTAATGTATTTTTTTATATTCAACATTTACTTAAGTTATTACCATTGTAGAAATGATGATTTTCATGCTTTTTCACGATAATGAAATTCCAGAAAACGTATCAAAAAATGAAATAAAAATTTACAAGTGTAAGAAATTTAATTACATTTCATAAATTATATTTTGTATTAACATATTAATTATTTTTGGGTGAATAATAATTACGGTCAGCCAATTATTATCCAATTATACTTCTGAGTTCTTCGGAAATTTTTCAAATATCCGGTCGAATAAACGCATAAGTTTAATTTTTAATTTTAATTACTATTTGTTGATATACAAAGAACAATATTTATTTGTATTTAAGTATTTTCGTAATTTAATAAGTTATGTGTTCTTAGTACACTCATGGAACAGTTTTGTACATGAAATAGTTTAAATTAATTATAATTTTGGTTTATTCAGGCAACAGTTATTGTATAATTCACACTATTTTTCAAAATGATTTTTCTAATTTTACCATTAATTGTTGGAAAAATAACCATATTTTTTACGAATATAAATATAAATATTGTGATTTGCAGAACATTTTGAACTTATATTTTTCATATGTTAATCATTTTCAATAATTTTCTTCTAATGAAAATCGGATGATCGAAAATATATGATTTAAGCATAGCATTATCAGTAAGAAAATAATTTATTTTCACGATGGAAAAACTTGTGGATAGGACTGAAGAAACATCGAAGTAAATTCGAGTAGTCTCATCATATAAGAGCATATAGGTGCAATATCAACGGTTAATATCGAAAGAATTGACAGTGGAAGTTTTCAAACGGGTAAGAAAATCCCCGGATTTGAAGGGTAATGAATGACAGGATAATTGAGAGAAAAAGGTAATATTTTAATCCCGTGGGGGGGAGGGGTAAAATTTGTTAATACATTTTACTATAATACGTTTTATCGGGTGTACCTATATTTTCATATAGTTAGATAACAGTAATTTATTTCTTTCTTATGGAAACTACGATGTTTAATGTATTGTACCATTAGTTATCAATTTGCATACATTTTAAAATATCTTACATTAAATAATAAAGTATTTGAGAAATTTATTTTATAAATTTAAAATGTTGAAATTAAAAATATATAGGTTTGCTCGGTTCTGCGCACCAAAATACCATATTCAGTAGTATCATTAATTAAACAATCTATACAGTAATTCATATTTTTCCATGATTTTAACAAACCAAAAAATATGATAAAACGAATATGGAGTTTATTTTTATATCACCATCATATTTAAATACATTTTAAAAATTGATGTTAAAGTAATAATTGCTCATGTAGGTTGTACAATAAACCTGGGTAATGGGGTCGTAGGTAAGAAATTAAATATAATGTGACAACTGTGATATGTGAAAATAAAATAAATGCTTTTATAATATAGTCAGTTTTAATTGATACTAGTCAGCCATGATATTTTATTACGTTTGTTAATATTAAAATATTCTAATTTAATAAAATATAAATCAATATCTGGTTATAAGTAACGGTAGTTTTATTTGCTTTATTCGATTACTAAAACGACCATTTGTACAACATTTATGTATGTTTGAGATAGGTTTATTTATTTTTTTTTTTAATTAAATTTTTCTCAAACGAGCCGATTATTTAAATGAAAATCATTGTTAATCACGTTAAATTTGAAAGACTGTTTAGACAATATATCAGTTAACGAAAAGTCATTTAAATCATCGAAGTGATGATTTAATTTCGAATTTTGAAAACCGAAATCTTATCGTAGCATACAGATTATTGTTTGTTCACTTTCGCCGGTAAATAATAAATTGTTTGTATCGGGGATATTGCAAAACATGATTTTAATAATAATTTCAGTTACCCCCGCGTATTTCCGATGTTGACAGGTGTTCGTACAGATTCAATAATTCACCTGTGATGTAGGTAGTCCACATATGCACGGATTAAATGTACAGTTATGGCGTATTCGACAGCATGCTCGTGTATATATTAATGTGTTTTTGAAACTCTCATCCTACACACGAATTCCCATCAAAGTCAATTCGAGTTCGGTAAATAGATTATTTAAAACTCTCATGCACTGTTGTAGTGCTGATGTATAACGTACCTCGTAAATTTTTTTTTTTTTTAAGATTTTTTTTTCTCTGAATTTTTCTCTCATCGTACTTATTATAAGCAAAAATAACCATCCATACGCACCTGGACAATGGTTGACGTTTGCATTGTTTACGCATAATTGCATGATGCTTATACCTACGACCAGGATGACGAACGACTTCGGAAATGAAAATTGTAATGATTGGCGTAAAGAATAAAAATATTCGCATTCGCACTTCACGAATTACAATAGCATTTAATATTCAGATAATAATATGCATTTTTATATTTTCTAAGAGATTTTTTTTTCTTGAAAAATAATTTTTCAAAATCTTCTATTAAACAAATACGGGGAGATGTTGCGTACGTGTCTGCATGGATGTAAAGTGACATAAATTCCGTTGACAGTTTTGTTCACGTCAGTGCACATTAATCGCCAGTGACTTCGAAAAATCATTACAACCGATTTCAGAATAGTTGCAATGTTGAAAAAAAAATGGTGGAAATATTTTTATCACGCAGAACGATTGTAGTTCAGGCAATATATATTATTGAACATTGTATTGAAATTGAAATGAAATATTTCATGCAATTGTTCAATGTGTCTGTCGGAGCGTTAGGGGGGGTATAGGGGGATGTCACACCCCCCCCCCACTCGGCAAATTTGATTGTATCGAGTCAGCACAATTAAAATTTAAATAGCGGTCGTCAAATTGTTTTTCGTAAAATGAAAAATACAAAAACATGTCGATGTAAATAATTTAACATTTATCGTATTTTCGTATCTATGAAGATAAGGGACTGTCGACTGAAATATGCAATTAGGAATATTATCATTGAACATTTAAATGTCTATGTGTTGTTGTGAATAGTATACAAATATATTTATTAATAGGATGTGTGTACATTATTGTACATTGCTTATCATATTACTAATCGCTCGGGCCCGACGCATAGACGTACAGTACAAAGCATTTTATTATTGTGGTGAACCATATCCTAGCTATTCAATATAAAGTACCAATTTCTAAATTAGCTAATTTATTTTATAATGAGTAATTTTGAAAAAGAAAAACGCAAAAGGAAGAGGATAAAACTTGAGTGCTTGTCTTGTGGTAGTACATTTGATGACGACTACCGTCGAAAGCACGAAAAACAAGTGCACAACGGAGTAAAGGTTAAGGTGAAACACCATGGAGCAGCAGATAATCCGTTCGTATATGCTCGGTTGAATTTCGAACGAAAGGTATGTTAATTATGCGATATCTGAAAATAATTAGAGTAGAGTAGTGTTTGTACATTATTGATACGTATTTATGAAACTAATTAGGTAGGTATCCTTCATTACATTCATATTTATCATCATACCTATCCTTATAAAGGTTTATATTCTATTTATTTTCTTAATAAAATTCAATTTGAAATAATATTAAATGTGTATTAAAAAGAGCGGATCTAATAAAATATACTAAATAGGTTAGATTAGGTACTTGTGTAAATGTAGCAGTGATTTATACTTTGATTTTGAAGTGTTTGTACTACTTACCTAATAATAATTTTTTTTTTAACATTCAATAAAATATATCATTAAAATTGTATACGTTAAATTAATACACATACGCATGTGATGCATCATGTATAAATACGTATATTGTATGTATCTACTTATTATACATGTTTATTTATTTATTGTTATGGTATATTTACAACTCATAATTTTTAATATTATAAACTAATTAGTAAAATTTATAAATAAAATTAAATAATCTATTTTTATAGAAAAATGAAAATAATACAGACATATGTCCAAAAACATCGGAAAATGAAGTTGGTCAACTATTATCTGAATCGTTCGATGTAGGTAAAAATAAAATCGATTTTGACTCAAGTTTAAAATATGAAAAATTAAAATTACTTCCTGCTCAGTTGGACAAATGTAGTGAATATATAAAATCATCTATTGAGGATACAGATCATGAAATATTATTAGCCAAAGTGCAAAAAACTGATATTTTTGATAATTTAATGCGTTTTCCGGAAAAAAAAGACGATACAACTAAAGATGAAACGTGGGTTACTTGTGTAGGAATTTTCGAGTCATTACACTGTGATCTAAATGTCTGCACTGATCTATTGAACAAAATTAAAAATGATACAGTTCCTAATCCTATAGCTTTTTTAATTGAAAGTGTTGACATTATTTTTCTATTTAAAACGAAAGCAACAGAATATATTAATTATGCAACAAATGTATTAGCTAAAGAACTTCCTTCTAAACATCCTGAACCCAATTTATCTACATTACCACAAGATATTATTGATAATTTATTAGACCACGATCCCGGAAAACGAGGAAAGATTGAATCAAGTTCTCAAAGAAATTACTAATTGAGTTTAGGACCTTTTCAACCAAAATTGGTAAAATTCCCCATTAATATTGATATTTCTGAAATTAAACAAAGACAATTTTGTTCAAATTGGTATAAAGAGTATCTATACTTAGAATATAGTATATTTAATGATTCGGCATATTGTTATATTTGTGGTTTATTTCCAAGTGGGCCTAATCGATCATTTGCTGATCGTGTGTCGTCAACTATTGGAATAAGACATTGGCATAAAATGAAATCTCGCGGAACAAAAAATCCGGGAAAGCTTGAACAACATTTTACTTTGAATGCTCATAAAGCTGCATTAAGCGACTATAGTAATTTTGTTTTGCATTCTAACCACATAGACAATTTGTTAAATAAAAAACACCGAGAAAACGCTATAAAGTTTTCAAAGCAAAAAGAATATCATAAGGCTGTAATAAGAATTTTATTTGACGTATCCCGTACACTAGCTAGACAAGGACTAGCTTTTAGAGGCGATGGTGACGAAAAAAATGGAAATTTTTATCAGATGGTTTTGCTCATATCACGTCACAATTCAACTATGAAAACATGGTTAAATGACTCTTCTTTTCGACGATACCACTCAACCTATCTAAGTCATGATTCTCAGAATGAATTTATACATTTATTAGCTAAAAAAACAAAAAAATAACATAATTGAAGAAGTTAAAGAAGCTGGCATGTATTCAATCATGGCTGATACAACGCCTGATTTATCACATAAAGATCAATTAAGTGTCTGTTTACGTTATGTTAACTCGAAAGCTGAAGTTTGTGAACATTTGATTGCTATTGATGAAGTTGTCGATAAAACTGGAAAAGGTATAGCAAGTAAAATATCTGATGTTTTGTCCCAAAATTCACTTGATTTGAATAACATTGCGTTATAATCGTACGATTTTGCAAGTAGCATGTCCGGTAAAAATCTAGGTACATAAGCTATGCTATCAAGAATCGTTGGACACAACATACCTTTCATACCTTGTCAAGCACATCGTACAAATACATTTATTGAACATAGTTGTTCTGCTAGCACTTCAATTAGTCATTTTTTTTCGGTATTAGAAAGTCTATATGTGTTTTTTACTTCAAGTACTAAGCGATATTTTTATTTAAACAATAAATTATTGGAAGTTGATACCAAATTAAAGTTACGTAATTTATCGATGACACGGTGGACTGCACGTGCTGAATCGATTAAGGCTGTTTGGGTTTTATTTGAATATATACTAGACGTATTGAAAGAATTAATTAATGATACAAACATTGACAATAAAACACGAACTCAAGCATTAGGTCTCGAAAAAAAAATGTTATCATTTGATTTTATAGTATGTATTTATTTAATGAAACATATTGTGTATCAAATGAAAGTTTTAACCGAACAACTCGAAACTGAAAACTTAAATATTATCGACGCTATTCTGTTAATAGAATCTTGCATAAAATCCTTAAAAGAAATAAATGAAGATGAGTCTCAAATTAATAATATTATAACTAGTGCTGAAATATTTGCTAAAAAACTTGACGTTGATTCTAATGCAGATTTTAATAAGTTTCATAGACAACGAAATTTACCAAAAAAAATTGATTGTAATTCTTCTACACAAACAATATTTAATTTACAAACTTTTTATAGGAAAGAATTTAAAGAGGTATTGGACACGTTAATTAATGAATCTGCTAATAATTTAAGAGATTGTTTTAAAATAGTTGAACCAATATTTAAAATATTAAGTATACCAATAAAAAGTGATATTAGAACTGAAGATGTCGAAAAAGCTTGTGGATTATTTCCACCTTCATATGAAGCTTCATTGGTTACTGATTACGATGCTATATTATGTCAAATAAACATACTTCGTCATAAAACAGAACATGAAAATACATTGGAGAAGGTTTTGAATGTTTCTGAATCTTTGAAAACTCTTGTTCCTGTAGCAAATTCACTTTGTCGATTAAGTTTTACAGCCCCCGTGACAACAGCCTCTAACGAACGTTCGTTTAGTAAACTAAAAATTATTAAAAACCACCTTCGTACAACAATGGCAGCAAATAGACTTGATGACATCATGATTTTAAACTCGGCCAAAGATATCGTTGACAACTTAAATTTGGAAGATCTTATAATCAATTGGGCTGCATTAAAAGAACGTCGAATCAAAATTTAATTTTTTTATTTCTACAGAAGTGTGAACTATAAATTTCAATACGTTTGTTAGTTACTTACAAATTATAATTTTAATAGGATGTTTTTGTAAACTAAGAAAGTTTTTCTTAAATAAATTTAATTTTGTTTTTATTTGTCATAAACTGAAAAAGTATTTTTAAAAAAATTAACTTATTATATAATCTTGTTTATTATTAGTTATTTACACATAGCAATATATTTACAAAAAAGTCTCATTAAATTCAGGTAGGTAAAATAAATATTTAAGTCGGCATTTTATTATTTTGACACCCCCCCCCCCATGAATAATTTTTCGCGCCGGCCCTGATCGCGATTTCAATTAAAAATATACATCAAACTATAATTTTTCATATTTTTTTGGTTTTAATGAAAATTTTTTTGCACATCTTAACAACAATTTAAAAACGCTCTCTTTAAATTTTGTCCAAAATTTAAATATCTTAACGTAATTATAATTTTCATGTGGTAGATATTGATAGTATCCAACTATTGTTATTATTATTATTAGATTCAATTATGTTTTCCCATTAAAAATCGTTGAAATTGGATTATATGTTTTTCAGATTGAGCATAGTAAAATTTAATAAAAAGTAGTACATATAATTTTAATCTCCTGAAAAATACGTACAGTTGAGATACATTTGTATTGTTTACGTCGACAAAACGAATTATCGATCTAAATAACTGACGACTATAAATATAGGTAATAACACATTTACGGCTGAAGATATTTTATCTTCTTATTTTCCACTTAAAGTACTGGTTAACAGCATTTCCAGATAGCGGATGTAATACCTATGTTTTCGAAAAAAAATTTTTCTATCTTCAAATGAGAATTATTAAAAAGTAATATACTCATGATGAATTATAATAATTTTTTTTTGTGTAGAAATAATAAGTAAAATTTTTTAGACTTTCATTTTTTTTTATCCGAAAATTATTCTTACACGTAAATTGTGAATTATAGAGTGTAATAATATTGTAAATATAGTAGTTGCCTAATGAAAATAATAAAATGAAATATACCCACAATAAAATTTAATAATTATTTTGTGCTGACAGAATACATACGATTTTTTAGATTTTTGTTACTTAAACTAATATTTTAAATATAGTTGTTGCATTATATAGATAATTTAAGATTTAAATAGCATGTGTAATATAGATTGCATTTATTTTTGAAGAGTTTTAAATTTTTTGGTAAAACTTTATTTTTAACTACGTAATTTGAACCTTCAGTGCTGATTGTAGAAAATAAAAATAAAGTTTTTATAATTAAAAACAAAAATATACTCGTACAAACTTAATTGAAACCAAAATTGTTGCTATGTATTGATTGATGTAATAAATAATTTTTACAACCACTTTTTTCTTTATTTCCCCAATGCATTAACAGTTCGATTTCAAATACAAGTTATATAAAGTCATCTTCGTAAAAGTTTATTTCAAAATGGCAAGAAATAATATGCCTAAGGTCAACTATGGTCCACCACAGTGGTAGAGTGTCAGATATAAATTATTTCTCACGAGGAAACTTGTATGCTTTCTAAGTTGAAATAAGTAAGGAAACTTTAGTCTTACAGATTTACGATCATGCAAAATTTTCAGTATCTATATAATTTATGAGCTTAAAATATAATGTATCTCATTTTATTAATCAATTTCGTTATTAAACTGGCATTACCTATTGAAATTGTGACCACATTTAAACAATATGTGATTAATTTGTTGTGGTATATACAATTTGGATGTTATTCATTTAAAATATATTCTATATATACATCTACTAATATTTTATATACCGCCGAGTGAGTTGGAATTTTTTTTTTTTAATAAAAGTAATTCATTGAATCAATATATATTTTTTTAGATTCTGAACGGAGTGAAGAATTTATTGATTTTATAATGATGTGTGTTTTTTTTTTATTTTTGTGTCTGTCGACACGATTTGGGCAGTAAAAATGCTTCGATTTCCTTATGTAGCAACTTTTCTGAAAGAAAAGTGAATCTAGTTGGTATTTTGGAGGATCAAAAGTAAAAAATTTTCAATATTTTTTAAATGCGACGGGAAAAACACTAAAAAATTAAGGGAAAAACAGAAGTTTTTACGCAAAACCAGTTTTCGACAAAATCAAATTTTTTATTTTGCTATAACTCAAAAACTAATCGATGTAAAAACTTGAAATTTTCACCAAATGTTTAGATTAGCGTTCTCTATACACCATTAAATTTTCAAAGTATTTTGACTTTTATTGAGCTATTTATAGACAATTTAAATTTTCAATTTTTTTTTTAAAATAACGATAAAAATTTTTTGGCCAGAAAATCTTGAAAATTTAATACAAGGTTTTTTATAAGTGCTCAAAGTTCCAATTTATACGAAATATGTAAAAATTGCGAAAATTTGCAAATAATTTTGTGGTTGAAAATTCGTAAAATTTTTTTCTTTTATAACTAAGTTTTGAAAATTTGGTACAAGGTTTTTCATTAGTTTTTCTTCAAATTTCTGTAAAAAAACTCTACCGGATTCAGACAAAAAAATTTTATGAGTGTTTGAAATTTAAATTTTTACAAAACCACGTTAAATAACGGTTTAGCCTCAAACGATTTTTGCTATTTGCTTTTATCCAAAAAGTATAAGTTGTAGAAACTTGAAAATTTTATCAGTTGTTTATATTGGCATTTCCTTTATGTCATATTTTTTTCAAAATATTATATTAATTTCTAAGCCACTTATAGGCATTAAAAATATTCGGTTTTTTTACATTTTTTTTTTATAATCGGTGATAATATAAAATACTTGAAAATTTAATAAAAGATTCCACAGAAGTAATTCTTATTGTCATTCAAAAATTATTAAAATCCATAGGCACAGTTTTTTTTATAAGCGTTTGAACAGCGAATATTGACAAAATTACATGTTAAATATAATATAATGTATAATATTCTAGACTGACAAACTATGTCGCTGTATGCAAC
Source organism: Sipha maydis (assembly GCA_034509805.1). Taxonomy (NCBI): domain Eukaryota; kingdom Metazoa; phylum Arthropoda; class Insecta; order Hemiptera; family Aphididae; genus Sipha; species Sipha maydis. The sequence continues at coordinate 5,868 of JASXSY010002383.1, read as the reverse complement.
TGCCAACCCATCCTAATTGAAAAATATATTTATCGTTTCAAAATAAAATATACTTTTTACAATATTTATAAAAACAATGTATTATAACCTAGACAAACATATTAACTCCGTTCAGAATCGTTATTCGTATACAATGATATCTATCATTGCATTCAAATTTAACAAATCCATTGTAATAATGATCTATCCTATAAACGAGGTGCACTCCACCCCCAACTGTTTAGCAGAGCGAGGCCCATCCGGTTCTTTTTTAATAATTGTTTTACTAAGGAAATATTATATTAGATAAATATTAAATTATCTAGATATTACTCTACTGAGAGATTGGATAACATCCCAATTTATAAATTTCCATACCAATCTCAAGATATCTTATGGTGCATGATTTTATAACTTAGGATACAAGATGAAAAAACTAGTGATTATAACCATGATAACCAAAAAATCTACTCCTGTATAATGTTAGTAATGACGAAGATTAAACTTAAAATTGCTATCATTATGAAAACTCAGTACCTTAATATTATACATGTAAATTTAATTACATCACTACATCACAAATCGTGCTATAATTTGTAATTTGTAATTAGTTTAACACTTGTTATAGCATTCAATATGCTGAAAAAATTTGAAAAAATAAAAATAATTTCACAAAAGTATTTAATTATTCGATATTATTGTTACTGAAAAAGTATGTCTTTTTTTAAAAATAATACCTTATGCAATTTTTGAATTTAAGTATTTTTATGTAAGCTTATGTATTACATCGGAATATTAGTGGGGTTTGTTGATATTTTGTAACAATATAAAAGTAAGTCTTCGAAAAATCAATACATTCTTTAATAGTTATAAAAATGTATTGATTTTCGAAAGAATTATTCTACATTTCCTACATCTTATTATAAATAGGTCAAAATTGAGTTGGCATTTGAAGACAATTGTAAACTTAATTGCGCTATGTCATATAAGTATTCATGAGACGTTAAATTACAATAATTTATACTAAATTGCATAGTCCAACGTTTCACTTTAGTTTCAGTAGCTACAATGTTCTAGAGATCATGGACAAATGCTATCGATAGAATTCATATGTATGTTATTATTGTGCAATAGTTATTATTTGCAACGGTATGTTTTCAGACATTTTTCCAATCAATAAAGAAAATATCATTATGTAATAAACCTATTGTTCTTTAATAGATTTTAATCAATTGTATTGGGATTATTTTCTCAGTTATTTCAAAACTAACTTAAGAATATAAATATTGATTTAATCGGTAAATAACACGGGAAATATATTGAAGTATATATTCGTACTAATTTTACTTAAAATTAACTTATTTAAAAAAACTGACAAACGAAATAGTATAACAAAATATGGGGAAATCCAACTATATTTAACTGTTCAATTTATTCGGTTCATTTAGAAACCATAATAGATATTTAAAAATTATACTTCACTAATGTAATTCATTTTAGTAGCATTTTAAATAGCTTTTTTCTACTATTAGTATTTTATTCAATAGTATATACATTTGACCATGTACTGACAATACATTTGTTAAATATAATATTTTAAATGAAGAATCATTTCTGTGTACATCGATGGACTGACAATAACATTGTGTTGTTGACGGTCATTGTGTTCAATAATACCAATATAGCTATTCTGTATTCTGTAGAACATTTTTTACGTTACTGCTTGTGACATGGCTTCGTGATTTCGTTCTAGAAATACTGTAAATAAAACGATCGATGTAATAGAAAAAAAAGAAGACAAAAACTTTATATCAGAATGTGTTTAAGTTTACTTTAACTTGTAGGGATGGATTTTCATACCACGAATGACGGGATTTTTAGTTTTTTTATTATTACTATTATTAATGGGCTACAATGAGCAAAAAGTCTCTATTTGTTCAAATACTAAGTAAGCTACATCAGCATTACATTTCAGGACAAAAAATTCCACACGAGAGTATTGATTTTATAGTTTTTGATCTAATATTTTTATTTTAGGGTATTTTTATTTTTTTCTAACCTTGTGTAAATATCGTAACACGATGATAATTTATTTTTAAACTACTATACCTAATTTTACTAGAATATTTTTGTGAGAATAATGTTTCAACATATCTGTTAAATCATTTCGATCACTTAAATATAATTAGAATTATAACTGACGTTGGTATAATATATTAAAGCAATATTACATTGATCGTGCGTAGACCAGTGTGTATAAAATGTACGATTGGTGCGAACACAAGTTTCATACCTCTCACATTCCCTCTTTCTGATTTTCCCCATTTAGTAATAACTCATTGTCTCGCAGATTAATTAGGTCCCAAGGGTCCTATATATATGTTTAACTGACTTTCATAAATTAATTCCCAGTAGACACACGAATAATAATACTTTGTCCCATATAAAGATTTACAATAATAATAATTATACGTACGTATTTTATCGAATAAAAAAACAAAAATCTATAATACATAAGTAATTGTGTTTTTATGTGATATTTTGTTTTGATTACTCCTAAAAGTAATCAATTAAAAATGTATATGACTTAAAAACTAAACTTATATTAAAAAAAAAAATATTAAAATTATTAAATACAGTGATTTTTCAAACATCAAACTTTAATACTTTATAATATTATGATTTCGATTTATGATGATAAAACAGTACATAATTTTTTAATAGACTTAAAACTCAAATTTTTTAGATATACATATATTATATCTAATTACAAGAATTGCAAACTTATAAAACCTCCTAGTGTTTAGAACTTATAATAGTTTAGAATATGAAAAGTTTTCTAGTTACAAGTAATCTTTTTCGTAATTTTTTTAAATAATTATACTAGTTCAAACATTGAAACATATGAAAATTAAATAAGTTAACTCCAATATTAAAATGTTAAGAAATACTTATAATAACTTTTATTTTGTGTTGGCTGTTTAGAATATTTAGTTAAAAAAAAAAACCATTGAATTAAGAATTATAACAGTACTCAAGTATAAAAATAAAATTTATGTTATTATTTATGTTATTTTAAGCTTATTCATGTATACAATTATAGCAAAAACTTGAGATGTTTAATGATTAAATAATATAATTTTAGATTTATGTAATATATTTATTAATACGATAACCTTTCAGAATGAATTTAGGTGTTCTAAAAACATAATCATAATAATTTTTATGTATTGATGAATTATTTATAGATAGTACATTTTAAATTAGGAATAGTTTTCCAGTCCATTGATTTAATATCTTCGAAAATAATGTATTTTGATGTTATAATATAGTAAAAAAAAAAAAGGATTAATGTTATTATGAAAACTACAGGTGATAAATTAAGACATTTCTAATACAACTAAAAACAAAAAAAAAAAAAATTGACTGTGAAAGTTAGTTTATGATTTTCATTGAATTTGTTCAAAGGATTTTTGAATTTATTCTTCTAACAAGTGAATTAAATTAAAATATTTCTTTTTACAATATTGATTATATTATATGCAACTCGTAAAATATTTATCATCATGACAGTACAATGTTTATCATTAAATGGAAGTACATGAATAAATTTCACTTAAGAACCATAAATTGCGAAAAAAAATGTGTGAGATATGCTGACGAACTGGACGATGATGAAAAACCATCGTATTTTTAAAACGATTTAAAACTTTTAGTAAAGCTCGATCTGCTATAATATTTATGGGATGCTTTGAAGTTTAAAAAGTTTACAAAAAAAAAAAAAAAAATAATAAAAATATAAAAATGAAAAAAGTAGTATTTCAATATTTTCTCGATTGTAAGTCTTAACACCCAAAATTGAACATCGTACAAAAGTTAAAATAAAAGGCTAATTACTGATTGCCTACTATGATTGAATACAATTTTAATTTTAATGCATAAACGAATATTCTCAATATGGTTTTTGCATTTTTTTTTTATTTCAAGTTGAGTAGTATTTAATTTTTTTTGTTATACGTTGTTAAATTATTTTTGAATTGAAAATACATATTATGAAATTAAATTGGATTAAATAACATTATTTTGAAGTTTCAAAATTACATATAAGGTATATAAGTTTTGCGAATCACATTTGATGGTAAAATACTAAAATGATATTTAAAAGTTTTGAAATAATTCAAAAAGTTCTTTTTCGTAATGGAGATTAAATTTGAGTGTTCCATCAGATTTTCTGTATATTTATGATACAATTTCTCTTATTTTATATTAAACAACTAGGGAACTTCAAAAATAGCTACTACAATATAAAGCACCTTCTTCAGGTATAGGTCGTTCCTGGTAAAAATACATGGGTTAATGAGAAAAAACTTTTAGTGAACTTCAATTTTTTTCTGACTTAAAAGTCAATGAACGTAAAAAACTCATTTGTGAGTTCAAAGATGTCATTATGATCAAAAAAAAAAAAAAAAAAAGTTGTAGAAAATTAATAATTATAAGTTATAATTATTAATTTTCTATAACTTTTTTTTTTATAACATACGTGAAATGACGAATTGCATTTATAATCAAATGCGTTATTCAAGCATTGTGATTATCCAGCTGATCGTCTTGAATATATAATTGGATATAATGGTTGGACTGAAATATTATTACAACCCATATTGATGATATTTGATGGTTCGCATGAATTTCAGAGAAATAAATAGTCACCGTCCCATGACATTCTGAGCGAGCAGAAATGTTGATTACAAAGAGATGAAACTGAGTTAATATTGAGTAGGTATACAAAGCAAACTATTTGAACAATACCTTTGTATCAATTGTTGAACAATACTCGAAGAAGACTTCAGTGTCCCAATCGATTATTATAAATCATTATGCAATGCGACAGTATATTATAAAAATGTTAATTATTTTATTTCTTCGGCGGGGAAATTAAAATTATAGCAACCAAATTCAGATTAAACAACGATGTTTGACAATAATTTAGTTTTTAAATACACAAATATTAATTTAAGCGACTAACATTTAAACACCGACTAAACAATTGAAACGTTTATAAACTCAATTCAACGACACTTAAATTTGTAACACTTAAATTAATTTTGTACTTAAATATCATTTCGCGATTCGTCGGTACGTACACATTGACACATATTATCCGAACGGTAGGGGAAGAAACGGTTTCAGCAAACGATAATGAATAATGATAATAATTATTACAACGCTGAAAATACGTGGGACGATCGTCGACCTAAAATGAATCGCTGGTGGGAAATGGTGGAAAACGAAAACGAAGAGGTGTCGAACGCAATGAGCACATCACTAGTGGCGCAACAAGCTGCGAAACAATGGATCGAACATAGTACGCCGAGCAAAAGAGTTATTGAAAGCAAACTGAACATTCGGCCCACTTGTTCTTCATCGACAAAATGTTTGGTAAGTGGAGTAACAAGTGTCTAAACTATTTATAATTGATATCAGTGATCAGCGTCGTAATTATCTGCACGTCGATAACACCGTAATTATGGCTTACACGCGACGACATTTGTGAAAATAATCTTTTGTATAACATTTTATCCAGAAAGGTCATACTGCGCAAGACAAAATTATTTGGTGTGAATTTATAGGAGAGGATTCATTTAGTTTATTTTTATTTATTTGCTTTTAACACTGCATATAATGTACTGTTTTTAGTTTATTGATAACTATTTTCAATATTTTCTTTTTAGCAAAATAATAACATTTTACAAATGTTAGTATAAAAATAATTGTTTACTGATTTAATTTAATTGAAGTTCTATTAAATTAAAAATATAAAAACTTTTTATATTTTCACTAATAATTACTTTTATTACTTACTTTTATTTTAATTCTTTTATTAAAAAG